>CAOKYR010000277.1:0-89230 GCA_948473455.1 Teleiodes luculella | reverse complement strand
ATCCAAACAACATCCATCATTTTGATTACCGCCAGTTAGTTTTAGAAGGCATACTAATAAATTATGTATGTTTAATTAGGTAATAGCATAATATACAATATCGAAACACAAAGAAAACAAAATGTCGTCATTTTTAATTATTTT
The DNA here is from genome assembly GCA_948473455.1 of Teleiodes luculella. Lineage (NCBI taxonomy): Eukaryota > Metazoa > Arthropoda > Insecta > Lepidoptera > Gelechiidae > Teleiodes > Teleiodes luculella. The sequence continues at coordinate 89,086 of CAOKYR010000277.1, read as the reverse complement.
AGTGTGCTAAGTAGGGATGGGCCGAAGTTCGTTTCACATTCGGTTTAACCGAAATTCGGCACATTAAACCGAATTTCGTCATTCGGGCCGAAATTCGGGTCATAATACCGAACTTCGGCCGAAATTCGTTACATCATCGCTCATAGTATTAGGTGGACCAGCATACATACATGATCACGCCGATATCCCTTGCGAGAGAGAATGAGCATCGATAATACTAGGCAACAAAAAAAATCTTTTATTTTTTCCCAGAGATCTGATTGTGTGATTCTGAACCGCCATGCAATAGAAAACTTAGAACAGGAAAATAAAACATCCCAGTCACGTATAGCTTTAAAGAGAATTTTATTTTTAATTTAAAACAACTTTTCGGAAGTAAGTGTGTTATTGAGACATAAAAAATAAACTAGTTTTGTTCCTTTTGGCCTGTCTGTTGTAAGAAGAGGTTGGTGTCTCCTCTAATCAAAAACCAACAGTTAGTCTGCAAGCATTGCAGTGGTCCATTTTCCCTGATCAACGCTTTTCCATTGAAGCAATATCTTGGTGGAAGCGCTCACCGTGCTCATCGCTCACTGCACCTAGATTTTCTTTAAAAAAATCTAGATGCGAGTGCAGAAAGTGCATCTTTAATGACATAATTGCAACCCAATTCTTTATAAGCATCTAACATTTGATTTATAAGGCTTTCATACTGAGGCGATCGTTTATTTCCGTATAAAAAGAAATTTAGTTATTTCCTATTCGCTATACGTGATTGAAATAAATTATTATTTTTCTGATATTAGATACCTGATTATCTATAAAATACGCTATAAATTTTCTCCCGGGAAATTTTGAGTGTTATTATGTTCAATTAAAATAATTTATTTAATTATAGGTTTAGTTAGGTGAAATGTATTATGAAGTCACAAACTTTATTATTTCTTGAGTATTCAAAGTCAACGCCGTCGACGGCAAGTTTGGCGTATGAATAGCGGTGCTGCATTTGCGAAAATTCTCGTGGATGTCTTACTCTCAAATGGTTAGATAACGCATACGTAGACGCCTTTCGTCCACTACCACCCACGAGATATTAGTGACTCGCACAAGGTACATTTTAACTTTGTTTGGGTTCATTTATTTCTAAATAGAACTAAATAGAAAGTCCAGACACTAGATTTTTTTCTCCCACTCATTGTTCTTACACTTACAGGCACTATTTTTCAATATTTTTTTGGGTATTTTTATTATTGAACACACTCAAAATAATTAAAAACTATTAAAAGTCAATAAAAACAAAAACACGCGTCGTCACGGATTGACGCAATAATGAGGATGAGCGGCCGACGGCTCGGTGACGTGCGGGCGGGGAGCGGGCGGTAGGGACAACAATAAATTGCAAGCGATCGCGTAAACAAGTCGTGACGTGACTCATTGAATAAAAGGCGGGAAGATCTGCCGAACTTCGGCCGAACTTCGGCCGAAGTTCGAATTCGGCGTTGTCATGTACCGAATGTTCGGCCGAAGTTCGAATTCGGTTCAATCCACATTCGGCCCATCACTAGTGCTAAGTGATAACAAACAAAAGTAACGTACCTACTCTCCAAAAAGTTTAAAATAAAAACAAAATTAAAAAATTTAAAAAACCCACGCCGGATGTTAAAACATATTCAAATAAAAAACAAAATTAAAAATTTTAAAAAACCCACGCCGGATGTTAAAACATATCCAAATAAAAAACAAAATTAAAAAATTTAAAAAACCCACGCCGGTTGTTAAAACATATTCAAATAAAAAACAAAATTAAAAATTTTAAAAAACCCACGCCGTATGTTAAAATATATTAGAATAAAAAGGATTAAATAACATTTTTGGAAATCCCCCGACCAGAGTAAAATAAGATAAGAAATATCAAATAAAGAATTCTATAAAAAGAGTGATTTCTCACGAAATCCGCCACACAAACAACTAATTATGACCTTTCTTAGTCCTTACGTATACGTACCTACTTACCTTTTGGTTTCTCGTAGAAATAGACACAGCAATAATATTGATTAATTTAGGTACTATACATACTCATCTATCTAAGTATATAATACAAATCCAATAAAACACGTCGGGGGCTGCCATCATCGCTCTCTTTGTTAGAAATTTCAGTTAAAATATTGTAACTACTTATTTATATTACTTAAAAACTAAATATAATGTAGATTCTGAATAAGTAAAACTCACGGTATGATAAAATTTATTAATGTCAGAGCAGGGAATGGCAGACCCCGACGTGTTTTATTGGATTTGTATTATATTATTAGATAGATGAGTATGTATAGTACCTAAATTAATCAATATTATTGCTGTGTCTATTTCTACGAGAAACCAAAAGGTAAGTAGGTACGTATACGTAAGGACTAAGAAAGGTCATAATTAGTTGTTTGTGTGGCGGATTTCGTGAGAAATCACTCTTTTTAAAGAATTCTTTATTTGATATTTCTTATCTTATTTCACTCTGGTCGGGGGATTTCCAAAAATGTTATTTAATCCTTTTTATTCTAATATATTTTAACATACGGCGTGGGTTTTTTAAAATTTTTAATTTTGTTTTTATTATATAGACTAGTACTACTAGTTTGATAAGTTGGATTCCGATGTTAAGAAAAAGTTTAAAGTTATGTGTCAATCCTAAGATTTCATCCAAATACGTGAAGCATTAGGCAGTAAGAAGGCGAAACAAACTTAAATTGCGTGTATAGTAATAATAGAAGAAGAATGATGAAAAACACTGATGTTATTGAAGCAAAAGTTGGGGATGGAATGAATAATAAAAAATGGATGATTGACGGATGATTTTGAATGAATTCCAAAATTAAATATATTTGAATTTAGATGAAAATGGTAAATGAGATGAGAAATGAAGTAGAAAACGTGGCAACGAGGTAGCACGCAATGCACCTCGTTACAAAGCTTATAAGTTATAAGAATACTCGCAATAAAAGTTTAATAGAGTTGAGTAAGTACGTATTTATTTCAGAGATATTTCCGAGCAGTATAATTTTTGTCAAAACTACTTATTTGAGGTTTTTTTTTCTCACAATGATGAATAATATTATTTTTTAAACAATATTATCGAAAAAATACTTCAATCATTGAAGGACAACTGAAATTATCCTTTCTGGCTTTTGGCTTTACTGAAACTTTTTAATATGAAATTTTTTAAGGATTTCCATAAGCCCTTTTATTCGTATTTTTTGTATTAATGTCGTGTAAAACTTTAAATTATTAAATAAATAAATTTTATACGTAATACTCGTAATTAACTGCAGATAAATAAGAGTAAACTTAGCAAAACTTACTTCTGAAGGAGCCGCAAACTTGCTTCAAACCCAATTTAAAAGACGTTTAGATACACAAGAAATCACAGGACAGGACCGCGTTATTACAACTTATAGCGAAGAGTTTGACTCAAGCCCATCAATCATCAATCAGTATGATTGATGGCGCCTGCTGGCTGAGAGGTACGCATGTGCCGACTGATCAAACGACACTAAAAGGTAAATGCCAGTACGGGCATACCGTGCTTAGTACAGGCGAGTGGATAAGTATTTCAGACGGTGAAAATGGTTTTAGGTTAGGAACACGGCGGTAGATTATATTTCATAAAGCCTGACCATAAAAGTAAAAACGTGCGCTGGGGGCGCCACGAGTATATTTTTATGTTTATGGCAACAATTTACCTTACAATTAGTTTTATTGAAATTCCGCAATATGGCGAGGTATTCTATTTTTTTGGTCGGGATAAAATAAAAAATATTAAAGAGCTACTGTCAACGCTATAATTAAGCAAATAGCATCATATTTCGCTCAGTCTATAAGTGATGTTGTTACAAATAAATAATTTCGTGTATGTTCGTTTTTGCGTTGAGATAAATTAAAAAAATATTTGTATTCCAAATTGTACGTGACGAAGAAAAGATAAATTAAAAATGTTAAACTATTAGGTACCGTTACTAGCTTTTCATCTGCTGCTTCGCCCGTGTTACGTAACTCTATTTTTTACAAAGTATTTTCTTGTTGGAAAACGTATCACATTTCATCCAAATCCGTTCAGTTTTTCGTTTCACACCGAACTAAGAGTATAACATAAGTGATAAAATAGAGCTATGTTATGTAGAAACTATGTGGTAACATTTTTTGTCTTATTTCACTATATAACAGTGGTTTATGTTTAATGCTTTAGACAATTTTAGGCTTTTTTATTATAAATACTACTATTTATTTTATGTTTGGACTTATTTTTATTACTTATCGGATTTGTAAACATTTTCGCCGCAACAGTACTTTTACAACGCAACCTCGGTACATCGACCCCCTCCTATTATTAGGTTAGGGAATTGTGACACTAATCCCTAGTCCCGACAACAAACCAATACTGATTGGGAATTGATTACTTCGCGCAGCTTATGACTATTAGCAGAAAAACACCGAAACTTTACTTACATAAATCTTCACATTACATACTCAAGATGCTACAACAGCCTGTTACCATCGACTGCTGGATTATTGTCATGCACCTGCGCTTGGCAGGCCAATTGAGGATCACAGTTGTTGTTGGTTACAACATGTTTACACTGCTGCTGCTTCATTTCTGGGTTGTCTACCGTCTACTATCTAAACAGTATTTAGACAGTAGACGGTAGACGCAGCAGACGGTAGACGCAACAGGAGACGGTAGATTTTAGTAAAAACCCAATTTCTTATGTAAAAAAAACTGTTACATACTTGTTTCACGGGCCTTCTATTGCAATTTTCTCTTTATAGATTTAAATATTTGGCAACACTGAAAAAGCTCATGGGTAGCTACTTAGAAAACACTTCATTAAAAACTAGCTGAAAGATAAAGAAGGACCGACAATGCTTAATAGAGCTTAACAGAGCTTAAAGCTGCCAGTCGCTTGCGCAATCTTGTCCGCCAAGAAGTTTGTTTGTTTCCGCGTTTTGTAAGGCATGTTAAGCTTTTAGTTCCCGTCTACAACAGTGTAGGTCTCTACCGTAGTTATTTTCTTCAAGAGATAAAGGATTCGTCAGAAACATACTATTAATGACTAGCCCGCAGAATTTCTTCGCAGTTACGTTTACGTCTATGCAATTTTCTTCACGGTGTTTGCCTTCACCGTAAAGTGGCAAATAAACTTAGATAAAATACTAAAATAAAAAATACATGGGTATGTGTCGGGTGTCGAACCCGCACCGCCGAATGGGAAACGACATAGCAGACCCATTACGCCACTTTTTAGGGTTCCGTAGCCAAATGGCAAAAAACGGAACCCTTATAGATTCGTCATGTCTGTCTGTCTGTCTGTCTGTCCGTCCGTATGTTACAGCCACTTTATTCCGAAACTATAATACCTATACTGTTGAAACTTGGTAAGTAGATGTATTCTGTGAACCGCATTAAGATTTTCTTACAAAAATAGAAAAAAAAAACAATAAATTTAGGGGGTCCCCATACATAGAACTGAAACTAAAAAAAAAAAATTTTCTTTAAACCCATACGTGTGGGGTATCTATGGATAGGTCTTCAAAAATGATATTTAGGTTCCTAATAACATTTATTTCTAAACTGAATAGTTTGCGCGAGAGACGCTTCCAAAGTGGAAAAATCCCCCCCTCTAACTTCTAAAATAAGAGAATGATAAAACTAAAAAAAATATATGATGTGCATTTCCATAAAAACTTCCAACGAAAATTGGTTTGAACAAGATCTAGTAAGTAGTTTTTTTTTAATACGTAATAAATCGTAAACCGCAATTTACATTTCACTATTATTAAAACACAACAACAAACTACAAAAAAAAATATATTATGTTACTGGCTGCTACGGAACCCTTCATGGGCGATTCCGACTCGCACTTGGCCGCTTTTTTTTTGTGTACTACGCTTGTGTCGCTGCTTCGTAGTATCAAGCTTCACCGGACTTGCGGGGGAGCGGAAGGCTCTACCCCAGATTAGTCATATACCAACGCGTCTAGAGGCGGTTTAAGGGATCCTAGGCCCCTCGGACCTTAGCCTAGCGCGTAGGGATACGAAATACGCCACGGACGCTCTCTACTCAGTACTCTGTACTACGGAGCCCTAATAAAACGTGTTATCTTAGAGACCGCCAGAGCCCCGTCAGTAGCGCAGTACCGTCAGAATAGTTCATAGTTCGGAGTGACGAAACTGACCTGCTAACCGACTGTTTATCTGCTGAACTAATAACTTTATTATTTTATACTCTATAGGCCAAGGCCGCTTTCCAGAAAGTAACGCCCTTTAAGAAACTAATCAATACCTATATTTGTAAGTAGTTCAACTTGTAATAATTAGTATTTTTTCGACTAATATTATAATATTGTGATATTTTTTATTTATTGTGATGTTTTTCCTTACAAATAAGTTATATCATCGAGTTTGTATTAATATTTCGGGTTTTCAGGTACGGAACCAACACGAGCCATGATGTTCCTTGACTTAAGGAAAGTGGATTAAATGACTCCTTACCATTTGTTTCCATACAAAACCATCAAGAATGTCCGTGGAGTAATCTCCCAGACCTGAACTTTCCTATTAAATTATAAATTAATGACAAAACTGAAATATTTATTTTATGTGTGTGTTAGTTATGTGGGTATTTTTAAAGTGTTAAAATACAAATCAGTGATGATAATGATAATAGATTCATAAAAATTTTAAAGAAGAACAATTTTACTGAGATGTGATTTTACGAGGATCTGATCGCTGGTCGCCCCCTTTATTATGTTTAATGCTTACATCATCCACAAAAATCGTGAATTTTGCCCCCTTTTCGGAAACTTAGTGCCTCGCCCACTTTTAGTTTCAATGTCAGTTAGCTAAAGCTGGTCATTGAACCGACTTGTGAATCTAATGTGCTATGTTCCCAAGACGTACAAATTATACCTACGTATATTGTTGGTTATGATGTTGTTGTTGTGACAATTGTTCACTATCGGCTTTATTCATAACCACCGAGAGGAAGCAGCTTTCACGTAATCAAAAACAACTGCGATCCCCAACCTATGCCAAGTGTCAAATTACAGCACATTTCTTGGGTCTATATTAAAACCCATATAATTGAAAATGTATATACCTATTGAAAATCCATAATCATTCAATGTCATAATGATTAAAATCCATAATTTTGAAACACATATATTTAAAAGCCCTAAATTTAATACGAATACTGTCAGTATGTATAATAATTAAAAAATATAAATTTGACAATTTTAACACACATTTATTAAATTATTATTTTTTATCACCAAAAATGCTGTTTCTCTTATGTTCTTTTTTACCAAAATATATTAAATTTATGATTTCGAAACATTATAGAATTATGGATTTTAATAAGTATGCTAAATAATGGTATGTATTTTTAAATTATGGATTCTAATTGTTATACTATTTAAAGTTATGGCAAGTCTGTTATGGATTTTCATAATAGGGATATTTATGTTATGCAATTTAAGGGGCACTTACATTTCTTATCCGTACAATCTGTCCGATTAAAATTACTTTTAAGTATGAAACTTTCGAATATTTTGTCGAAAAGTTTCTACTGTAGGTACTTGCTTAGCACCTTTGATATTCCTGTACCGAAAGTAAGTAGGTACCCAGAGATACATTAAGGTGAGCAGGTAACCAGGCTGCGGTTGATTTGTAGTATTTGTATGGGTTCCGGACTAACGCGACTATTGATTGTAATGTACTGGTTTACCAGATTTGGGTAGACGCCTCATCGGACTCACGTGACATTGCACTCAAAGTTATTATAAAGCACTATAGCTTTACTTTTTTTTGTTCAAAGGTATTTTATTCCAAGGCTCAAGAGTTATAATTTTAGCTGGAATGAATAAAACCATATTCAAGCATAAATAAGTGGTAAAGAATTTGGTAGGAATTAGAACTAAAACTATTTAAAGAATAAGAACGAAATGTTTTAAAAATTGATTAAGATTTTTTATTTTATATAAAAAGCTAGTTATCAGCAGTGATCACTTATAAGTAGCATATTGTATAACAAAATATTAAAGAAAGTAGTTTACTAAAATAAAACAAATATTGACATTATTGACGTAACAGAAAGTAAATCGGATAAACAGAACTAGATTACGAGATTCCGTACACCATTTTTACAAACAATTAAAGTCTCATAAAGCTCGTAAAAGAGCATCTGCTAAAACATTTCAGCAACATGGTTCATGGACCTCGTGTCACGAGACTTGTAAACATAGCAAACGTCAGTCGTAAGATAGCAACGCAGTGAAAGCTATCAATTTCTTTTAAGATAAACAGAATAACTGAAAAAGCTTTGTTTCTTATCCTACAGTCTATAAGAAACTAGTTCTAGACGAGGTCAGTTATCATAATCCCTACGCTTGGCAGGCGTGTTGGTGATAGCAGTTATGTTACACAGGTGTACTTTGCAGCCTTTTAGTCGCCCTAATTTTAGGAAGAGTTCAGTCCGTCTGATTCTAAACTAACGGCGAAGTTAGTGAGTTCAAAAGTTAGACCTAGAAATAAAACAAGTTTAGTTAATTGATTTTGGAATTAATGAACACATTGGACATGGCAATAAAATAAATATTAATGATAACGCGTCCAATAATATCCAATCAGATAGCCATGAAACTCTTGCACTTAAGAGAAGTGATGAAAGGCTTGCACAATGCCAATATTAGCAAGTATCACATATCTCGGCAACTCACGCGCACAGAGAACACATTGATAGAAACCAGGAAGCTGCGGTGTGCATTTCAGGCTAGTCAGGAGCATCAAAGAGCTACTTAGCGTGATGCGCTGCATTAGACGCGCCTGCGCCTGCTTCCAGAGAACGGGCTATATCTACCGCCGTATGCATTCCTAGCACTTGAGGAATGGATTGCGTCAAATTGTTGGTAGATTTAGAAGATATGGGACAAATATTGGAATTTAGATCGTAAGAAAAATTTCGATGGGACAGTGAAAAAACAAAAGGTGAAAATAGAACTGTTAATATACTAGTAGATAGAAATCTTTGCGAAGATGGATATTTATAAAACTTTATAATTTTCACGATGCAGATGTAAAGGTACTTTTCACCGCAGTAAAAAGCATATTCCTGTAGGAAAATCGAATGTCAAGGCACGTATGAACAACAAGTGAAACCATGAAGGTAGGTATATTTTAGACAATAAAGTGGTATATGTAAGTGTAAATAGAATTTATAGAATATACAAAACTTCCGCTAAGACTATTATCTTCCGTATTTAACATACATGACCGATTACTCATTATTAGTAAAGCCGATTCAAAGAGCCCGAAAGGTGCTGAAAGCCTAAGTAAACCGGCACAGCTATAACACATGCAGCTGCTGAAACAGTGTCAATAGAGCGCACTCGATCGAAAAACCACAACGAAAAATTGTAGTGAAAGATGTTCGAGCTAATAAATTAATTACATGATCACAACATTATTTCACTCCAAGTGGTGGGTACCAAATAAATGAACGGAAAGATTTGCTTGTACTAAGTATAAATATTCTTCTCTCTATCTTAAGTTATTCCTTTTTAGGTATAGTTGCTCCAAATCAAATACAACTTGACATTTATTTTAGATTATGTAAAAAATCTGCCGATATTTTCTTGCACAATGCACAGCACAACAGAAACCAAACTCTTCTATACTAAGCCATGTCTTTTGATGAAAGTGTGTTGATTTGATATAGTATTCAAACTTGATAGCCAGATTAGCGATTGCCGTTGCCTATTTGCTGTTATTGGTACATAATATTGCCTCCTTGTACAACCCTTAGAGAATAGGTCAGGATGGTCCATTTTTAATCCATACGGGTCTCTTATGCAATAGCCTATAATAAAATTCTTGTAGGCTTTAAGGTTTTATGTTTGAGCTACAATGGGTGTCTAGTAAGACATAACGACAGGCTGTAATTCATAACGACAGCTACTAAAATGAATACAATAGAGAATTGGCATGTGTTCGGGCCAATGTCGACTTGTCTATTAATTCTCATGTACATTGTAGGGACTAAGTATGTGCTAATAGAACCATTTTCAGATCTAACTTCGTAAGACAATGTTGACGAATGAACACTTTTACATTAAATACCTACAAGATGAAACAACGACCCGAAAAGGACCGTTCACAGAGGTCCACGAAAAAAAATTATAATAATTGCAATATTTTAGGTAATATTTTATATTGCAATGCTGTTTCCGTGGCGGAGTTCTGGTCTTCAAACATTTAGTCGCCGAATCGACACGAAAGAAGAAGGTAAGTAAATTTCTTTGCTTTAGCTTCATAGTCCAGTATGAACCAAGCTTCATTAATTAAAAAATCTAAAAAATATGGATTGTCAATGCGAGGCGACTCAGCAAGTCTAATACTATAAATTCACCACAAAGCATCGAAATAACATACGCATTGGAGAGACGATAATGAAATAATAGTAGTAGGCATAATACAATAAATATGGAAACAGAAGATTCCCACTCGAGTGAATTTAGCAGCGGACGTGATGTTTCGCTGTGATTGCGCAAATGCCAGCCTTCGTGGTTCCTACTCTGATAACAGGCCAGCTCCAGTTAACCCTGGCCTTATTACGAGGGACGTATACCATACACAGACAGATTATAATGACCATATCGAAAATAATAGAGCGGTTAATGAAGTTACTGCGAAGGAAGGTGAAGAAGACAAGCTTGAATTTAGCGTTAGAAGTACTACAGAATTGAGAATAGAGTGTAATAGAATAGACTTTGAAACAAGATTGAACAAAGAATAAATTAACTTGAAATAGGGTTTATTGTACACGGCGGCATTTTTGCTGATTTTCTTACTCGTAATAAAGTATTGTTAGTGATATAAAGCGTCCAAAAGTTACGAAGAAGTGCTTTAAATTCAAAAGCTTGAGTTGAGTTTAGATATTTGAAAGTAAAAAAAAAATAAAAAATATATACGTATAACATAATAATTCTTATTTTTTTATGCATATATAGCTACTAAAATAATATATTTAAAAAAAAGAAAATGAAACTGAACTTACCGGAAAACCGCCGAAGGGCCACATCAAATTTCAAATACTTAACAGAAAAAATACAAAAAGACGTAATGCGACACCTAACCAGGGACAATAGACGAAAGGTCCAGAGAAGCTACAGATTAAAAGTCCTGGAAAGGGAACACTAGTTACCATGCCACTGGTTTCCTGGCTCCGCTGGCGAGCACTGGCGAGCACTCACGGCGCGGCCGGAATCGAACTGGCAGCTAACAAAACGAGAAGCGTCCCAGACGGCGGCACGCTCCCGACTGACAGCTAAAATTGCGAGCTTTATCAATGGACAAACTTGAGCGCGCGAGCACGCTAGCTTCGTTTGCCCGAGTACTTAGATCGAAGTTGCTTCCGTTACGTTATTAGAAGTTATTCTTTACCTAATGTTTGTTCATTGCGCTCGTTTAACCGCTCAGTGTTTACATTTGGTTCGCTTTTTTTACTCGTATCGTTGTTGCGTACCAATCTTGCTCTTCTAATTAGATTTCTTAACTCTTCACACTTCTTGAAGTTTTTATTAAGTTTCGTTATTTCCTCTCTGTTATTATTTTCATGTAGAGCTTCACTAATAACCGGAACCTCTTCTTTCAGGCTTCGTTCACATACCAGGGCCAGTGTGGGTTTATGGATTTACGTCTACTTTCTTTCTACTATTTTATTCAATATATTTTTTAATTTGACTTTACAAATAGAGTGTACGGGATAAATCCAAACAAAGCAAAGTAGATTTTTTCTTACAAAAAAAAGAGCATTGTTTTTGTTAACTAAACAATACTTACTAGCCGTTACGATATCGTTATGTTTTGAGTTTTTCCATGGAAAGGCACGAGTATTTTAAATTATATCACCAAAGTGGGTAAAAAATATATTTTATTAGCTGTCTGACACCCAAATAAATAGTGCTATTTATTTTCCGTCACTCCTTTTGACGTCAAAAAAATATATAAATAAATTAAATAAATTGAATATCTATCTATTTATTTAATACTGTACAAGATTTAGGTACATAAAATTTAGATTACCATATTAAATTATAAAAATAAACGAAATCATAAAATTATCATAATTTATCAAAGTAGGTAAAACAAAGCAACAATAGCTTTGTCGAGCAGTGCACGTCTTTCGGCTGAAAAAAAATTAATAATAAATCCTACTAATATTATAAACACGAAATTTTGTGAGATTAGATGTATGTATGGATGGATGGATGGATGTGTTTGTTACTCTTTCACGCAAACACTACTGAATGGATTTTAATCAAACTTTACAATAGTCTACATCAGAATAACACATAGGCTACTTTTTATCACGGGAAAATATCTCATTCCCACGGGAAAAAAGCCAGTGAAGTTATAAAGACGGGAAAGATAATGTAGTTCATTCATGGTACCAAAAATATTTCACATCACTTTTTACAAGTAGTAGACTTGCGTGCGGGTAATACAATCTTCAAACCAACGTATACCAATACGAATACCAATGAATTGATTGAATCACTGGCCACTTCGTTTCCATCTGAACAAATCAACGACTCACCTTACCACTTTTTATCAAACATGCCAATTTATTTTATGTAGTTATATATTAGAATATAAATAGACCAGCCCCAACTAGGCAGAGCCTGTATTACTATGGGTGTCAGACAGCTGATAAATTTATATGTGGATCACCACATCTTCCTGAAACTGAAACCATACTCAGACTCCAATGACACAGGAAAAACGGAGAGTTTAAAAAAAGATAATTAAAAAAATATATAAAACCGCCTTCAAGGTCCTAACCTACACTAAAAAGTTAAAAATAAAATATAAATCTAGCTAAAAGCATAGAAATTCAATATGGCTATTAATATTCCTTATTTACATAAATTGTAACATCATATAATCATGTGTAGACATTGTTTATGGGACCACCCTACAAGTAAACCTGGTCGATTAAAAAAAGAATTTTGAAAATCGGTTCACAAGTGGCAGAGATAACTTATAACAAATACAAACAAAAAAAAACAAAAAAACATAGGCGTCGAATTGAGAACCTCCTCCTTTTTTGAAGTCGGTTAAAAATATGGCAACACTCGTAATGTCACTTTGTGGTCAAACGCTCGCTTCACGTTACGGAGGTTCCGGGTTCGAATCCCGGTGAAGCACTTGTTGAACAAGTATAACTTTATCAGATTAGACTATTCCGAAAAGAATAATTCTATGCTTCGAATGAAACCCACACAATAAGCAAGCAACAACAAGCAAGTGTGCGTTTTTTTTTATAAAAAAAAGTCATATCTTACACTAATTTTTTGAAGTAAATTAAGTTTGCATTTCAGGAGATTACATCAACAGGAAATAGATATGATATTGATTCACTTGCATGTGTAGTGTAGCGAGGTGCGAGGCGACCCTGGGGCGGCCTTCGCGAATTCTTTGACCGTGTGTAATTCGCAGCTCTGCTCTGCGCCTGCGTCAGTTGCCATCATTGTTTCCACAAACAAATGTGTTTCTGCGCTTCTGGCCGCACCATTTCATAGAATAAAGGTGCGTTCAAAACAGAGAGGTTGTTAATTATGATAATCTTGAAATTTGTTTTCTTTTTTCATGCTTTTCTTTTTTGTAAGGGTCGTCTTTCATCAACCCTGGTTTCAGAATCATTGAGCTGCCTAAAGCTTGTAATGTGCGTGTTCGAAGCACGAGCACACAGGACTTCCTTTTCGGACAGTCGTCAGGTCTCAATTTTTAACCCCCGACGAAAAAGAGGGTTGTTATAAGTTTGACGTGTGTGTCTATCTGTCTGTTGCATCGTAGCTCCTAAACGGATGAGCCGATTTTGATCTATTTTTTTTATTTGCAAGGTGTCACAATCGAGAGTCTTCTTAGCTATGATCCAAGAAAATATCTTCAGCCATTTGAAGATTATCAGCTCTTTTCTAGTTGTTGAAAGGATCAAACGGTTATGTGTCGGGGGTTATTATTTTTTTTAATTTAGGTAGTTTTATCTTCTATCCAAATTGGATAATTTCTCATGTAAATTTGTAGTGTATTAAGAAAGAATAAATAGTTTAAATTTTATAAAATTAAGCTCTCCTCTTCGAAAGCTGTGTTGAGGAACCGCAGCAGCGTAGAACCAGTCCTAGTGGATATGAGACCTTAGAGTTCTTTGATGCTTTTCAAAAAGATTTCAATAATACAAGATTGTTCTTTTGACTTAAAGATGTAATATATACCTACGTACTACCTACCTAGTTACAAAATATTTCCTCGTTAAGTTAATGTCAGTCGGTTTCAAGGATATTACAAAAAAAAACCTAACTTTTGTTTAGTTAATCTGACTAAACTGCGAAGTGCGAACTAAAGCAATGATCTCAGCCATTAATTTAGTGTCTCGAGTTAATTCTCTGGTTAAAATGTATTATTGTTCTAGTTTTCATTGAGCGCCAACACAATCAAGATTTATAGTGTAGCTTACTTTAGAAAACTTTAGATATGTTATTACGGATGATTAGTTAGGACGTAGAAAAGAAAATGTTTGCACATACTCATGACGTGGCGGTATCTTTCAGTTGAACAGTCTCGTTAATCGAAGAGGATTAACAAAGTCTAGAGTGAGCAACAAGTCTCCGTTTCAGCTTTAGAAAAATACCTGTCCGTCGTCTGTCTATCGGATGCTTCTAACCTACAGATTGTATTCCTCGACCAATTCTCGTGAAATTTTGTGATCAGATTCAACAATTAATTAAATAGAATTGGGTCAATTACTTTTTGGTTTTCAAAAAGGGGTTGACAGTCTCACGAGGTCTATAGCTCACTGAACAGCTATAAATAGGTAGTATCACAGCTGACGTGGAGTATAAATGAACGACCACTCAAGGGTTACATTAATGTTTACCATGAGCAACATTCAGCGAGCCTGGATATTCGTAAGCTAAAATACTATCGTCCAGTCTGCGAAACTGATAAATCTGTCTTCATTATAATATTTACAGCAGCGCTACGAACTGTGGCGACGAAGTTGTTTATTATATACTCGCGACGCCATAACACAACTACGGATTTCATTAATCTAAACTGTTAATTTTCTTAAGAGCGCCGTGTACCAAATAAATCAATAGCAATTATGATGATTGTATTCCTAAAACCAGAACTAGTTTGGGTGTATTTTACAGCCGCCTAAAGCTGCCTACTCCCACAGCTTTATTAGTACAATGTTGCCGCTTCGTGCAATAAAACTAGAATTAAGTCATTATTATAGTTAGAAAAAATTGCGATAAACTTAAGTGCTTCAATGGTGATTGGTCAGTATCGTGTAGGTCGATGATCGACCGTACTAATCAGTATAAAGGTAATTCCATCGGTAAAAGGCGACGGACAAAAATATATGGAGGATTGTTTGTTGGGAACAAATTTAGATTGTGTTAAAACAACAACTGGTATCCCCAACCCAACCGCTTGCCAAGCGTTGAGATTATATCCCAACAAAAGAGAGGAATCAGAGGAATGCGTATCCCAGAACAGCAGTGGACTATTATACACTATCGTAGTAGCTCCATTTCCACCAGACCCTATAACATGCCCGGTCCACGCGTGATAGACATAAATTTGTCGTGCGTATTCTCTTATCCTATTGGAGGATATTTCAATATGGCGGGTTACTTGCGCGGCAAACTTTTGTCATAGCACTGCATGTAACGGACGCAGGTGGACTGTGGTCAAACGCGATCCCATTCTAAATTAAGAAAAAAAAGAAGTACGCCAAGAACTGAAAGTGTCAATTCTTACCGACTCGAAAAAATACAAAAAAATACAAAAAAGCAGCTGTCTTTGGATCGAACTGACGACATACAGGCTTGTAAACTGTCCTATCTTTTAAGAAATGTTAGTATAGTATACGGAGTCCGCGAAGCACCCAATCATTGACATTAGGCTACTATTTATCTCAGGATAAACATCAGATCATTACAGAGAAAAGAATAGAATAGAAAAGAAATAAAACCTGAGTAGCCGCGGACGGGCAAAGCCACCAATGTGACTATTTGTAACGAATGTAACCATCTGATTCAATAAATTGTATTCTATAGCAGCACCACAACAGCGTATGCCAGTGGCCCATTTCGAATGTTGATCGCTTGTCTCATGGACATATGTGCAGGTGTTAACACTTTCTGCACAAGTTCAGCTCAAACTAATATCGCATCGCTTCTTACAGTCCAACTAGGATCCAAACGTGGACTAGGATGCTACTTGCCAAACAGGAGACATTTCTTAAAGGCAATATATTTCATATTTGTATATTTAATATGTATTTAATATTTTTAACCCCCGGCGAAAAAGAGGGGTGTTATAAGTTTGGCGTGTGTGTCTATCTGTGGCATCGTAGCTCCTAAACGTATGCGCCGATTTTGATTTAGTTTTTTTTGTTTGCAAGGTGTCATAATCGATTGTTCTTAGCTATGATTCAAGAAAATATCTTCAGCCATTTGAAGATTAAAAAATATATAGGTATATTTATTTCAGGCGTGGCCCACAGATGTGTTAGTAACAATGAAAAACTTATTCTATGTTAGTACTTAAATTATGACAATTTAAGAAATATTATCAGCTTTTTTCTAGTTGTTGAAAGGATCAAGTAACGGTTGTGTGTCGGGGGTTATTACATTTTTTTAATTTAGTGTTATTGGCCACGTAATTTAAATACTTGCCAGCAATGATCGATCATAGATGTTACATAAAAACTTTTAGGATCATAGATGTTATATAAAATATCAGTAGCTTAGTTGATAAGTAGGTAGGTAATTAATTTATATCATGAAGCAATTTGTACTCGATATTTGAAAATACGTTTATTCGACCGGAGGCTATTTATAAAAGCCAATGCCCTCCCAAGTTGCCAGACCTAATGAAGCATAATAAATATTAATGATAGTTGAGCTGATGATCAAGATCGTGCATAATTGATTGATTTATTATGGAATGAAACGGCAACACCGCATTCATACAAGTATTATGTAGACGATCACAGCCTCAAATCACTACATTTTAATAGATTTAAAACTTTTCTTTTTCGCAACCAATCTTACTAGGTGTAAGCCGTTTTACAGAAGTGAAACAATCAGTCAAAAGGCGGCCTTATAACTAAATTAGCAATCTCTTCCAAGCAACCAAAATCGTAATATATTACGATACAAAGGACGATAACTGCTCCGACTAGATCCTTCAATCTTCCACTCCATTTTATCTGTAGATGATATACATTTTAGATGTGACACTAGTGTAGTGAGTGATTGCGAATATCATTTTTCGATTACACAATGATCCAAAATGGATAACACCTGATCACACGCTGACCAAATACGGAGCTTCAATTGTATGAAAAACATATCGATCGACGACTAAAAACTCTCCTATCTACAAAAATGTGATTTTATAGGAGAGAAAAAAAAAACAATTAATTCCACCTTCTCATATGCCAAAAGGACTATTTTAAGAACCATTACAGAAACTGACAACCACCGCTGATAAGGCTTGAAAGACTGATTAATCTACGAATCTATTGTCTTCCATATTCTGATTAGGCCTGATATCTGAATAATGAAACATCGATCTATTTATATAATCATTCCCTAGCGAGCCTATTAAATTGACAAAAATTACCAAAACCAAGCAAATTTATTCTTTCATAGTAAGAAAATAATCGGAACATAGTTGTTGGTTTTGGCATTAGAATTGCTCTTAATATTTATTTTAAATGACACAACAAAATCTAAAAATCGCAGGAATGCAAGTTATTCGGGTTTAATTCTTAACCGTTGCAATGTGTAGGTATTCACTCACACTTGTATATGTATATGTCGTAGCCAACTGGTTAAAATAGCCGTTCAATCAAACAGCTAGCCCTTTGACTGAACATCGCCATTCAATCACACGTCTAGCTTCTTAATTGAATATTTGAGGCGCTCAAAACTTTCAACATTACAGCTGACTCAAAAGCCGCCTTTTAATTGAATTAGTTCAGCTTACCACCGCGACGGCGCTAGGTGTGTTTTGTTTTCAATATGGCGTCAACTTACCTGTGTTTTTGATTGTTTCAAGATATTTTTCGGAAAGAAAGTAGTAAATATAGGTACGTTACTAGTGTTGAAGAGCCAGAAATTATGGAGGCACATACGAGTGATAAGAGTGAATTAAAATTTTAAAAGTTATACGAAGAGAAAACACAGGATTATGAAATGCAACACCAAGGTATTTGAAGTTATTAAAGAACGCTAGGGTGTCCATGACTAACACGGAATGCAGGACTTCTATGTCTTATTATTGGATATCAAAATACGATTTAATGACAACTGGCAGTAAAGAATATCTTATTTTAAAAAGAAAGAGTACTGATGATCCTGTGATACGCATTGTACCCCGAAAAGAGTATTTCACCATGCTAAATACTATTCATAAAGATTATGGACATGGAGGCAGAGACCAGATGGTGTATAATATTAAGAGTCAGTTTTATATAGCAAAAAAAGCTGTTATAATTTTTGTATCGCTCTGCCCAACATGTAACAATAAAGAATATTACGATTATTCATTTGTTTTTCATGTTCACTAATTTGTTCAAACTTTTGGTCACCTCTTAAACCGTCCATAAACTTAATCCAAGAAAAATCTCCCAAGAAATTACAAAAAGTTTTCCTATTTTTTCAAATCACATGCTAAACTTATGGTCACCCTAGTTAATTTGCCATTTAACCATTTGGCTAAGCGTCGTCAAGCTGTAGTGTTGAACGTTGCAGTCAACAAGTCGGCTAAGCGACGTACAGCCGTGTGATTGAATGGCGATGTTCAGTCAAAGGGCTAGCTGTTTGATTGAACGGCTATTTTAACCACTTGGCTACGACATATACTCGTGCACAAAGATCAATTTTAATAAATGACGAAGTCATCAAGTTTCATGCGTCATATTATATACAACGTGTATGTTAAAGACCGCAAAACTTCTCGGGTGATAACTCAGCTCATGAAACTGAACAACTTTTGTTCTGAAAGTGTTCTGAAATTGCATTTATTTTTTTACTTTTTATACAAATTGACTGCCAGACGATCAATTCGTATACTTAGAAAGTAAAAAAATATAATTGCGACTTCAGAAAACTTGCAGAACTAAAGTTGTTCAGTTTCATGAGCTGAGTCATCATCACCCGAGAAGTATTGCGTTATTTGATTAACACGTTGTATGCTTCATGGCTTCATGATCATTTTTAGTGGAGTGGACAGAATCTTCTGCTGAATTATTCTTTCTTCATAATTTAGATATTATAATTAATTTAAATCGACTCTTTTTGTTATTCCTCAAATAACTTAAAGAACTATTTAGTTAAATACAAGCATTTTATGTACGTTTAATATTTACAATGGATTTTACCTTAATAAATAAATATACAAGCATTATTATTATTTAATAAAAGTACAAGTGATTATTTAACCTTTTTATTATTTAATAGTGTAATCAGACTGGAAGTCTCAGTCCGTGTTAGCACAGTGCGTTACTCTCGCATATTTAATTAATTTACCCACATCTCCGCATCAGAAGTGGGATTACGCAAGAATGCTAGATAAGATAGCCGACTGTTTCTAACCGCTTGTGGAATTCGATGATGCGAGCAGATTTTATTGTTTTAAAAACTGAGTCAATATTTTATGTAAGATTGCGGAATTTGTAATCTACAAAGCAAAAATAAACAAAACACAAAATTATCGGTTAATGGCTTAATACCGTTGACTGTAGTTGTAGGCTCGAAAAGCCGCCACTCTTGGCAAGTGCATTGGGGATCGCTGTTTTTATAAGCTACTGTCCTTTACTTGTGTTAAGGAACCCTTACCTTGGTCGGCCGGCACCGTGTCGTCACGTAATACAACTCTCATGAGATGAGTTGGACGATTTCCAAACCGGGAAACTCAAAAAGTGCTTAGACTTATATTCCTACTTCGGCCTATAACAGTCCAATTCTGGACTTAAAAAATCCCCACGCGTGGCAGGCTGGTTGAAGATCGTTGTTGATTATACAGGTGAATAGTGCTGTCCATTCCCTGGACGTTCCTTTCCTTTAGTCGCCTCCTAACAATATTGCCTCTTACTTCACCTACAGGCAGAGTTGGTTAGCCTAATTCTAAGTTGAGGACTGTAGTCTGATACCTATTAAATCTCGTCTTTTTTTTTGTCAATTACCTCTTATGAAAGCGATTGAAGAAAGCAGTTTGTCATCGACCCGTAAAGAAGAAAACCCCGGAACAGAAAAATAAAAACACCTGCTTTTATTGCAAAAGCTGCTATATAAAAATTAGTTTTTTGTATATTCGCAATATGACGGTGACGAGGTTTAGACTTGGTTTCCTATTATTCTACTTATTAGAGAGTCTGTAAAATCTGTATAATCGTAAGAAAATTGTGAAAACAAGTACGTTGGCGCTGCGCGTGTCAACAATGCTGTTTGTTCTCGTATCTAATCTTGTTTGTCTGTTTGCAGCCTTCTTCTGCTATGACCTAATTACCCATACATACCCACTTACAATTTTGAAAGCCTACTTAGATTAGCTCGATCGTTTATCTTGAGAGATATGGATTAGATTGTGCAGAGATTTTTGAGACCGAGAGGTCGATCAACTAATTATGGTTAAAAATAGATTTTTGTTCTTTGGTAGCGGTGAATTTAAGATGAACGAACAATACTAGATCACAAGATATTAAAGGAACTAGGACTATGCCGAGTATACGTGCCGTAAAAAGACGTAGGACACAAATTAATCTGAAATGAAAAATAATCTCGGCACTCATATGAAATAGTTTATATCGAGAAATAATTCATTCTTCGTTTCCTAGAAAAGTTTGTTTAGAAAAGTGGATTAAATTCATTGACTGGGCAATACTGGGCATATCCCTTGCCTCCTCCCATTATTTTCCTATTTTTGTATGACGTACATAAACCCAGTAACCAGCGGATAAAAGATACCAAGGCTAGTGATAAGCCAATAAGTTTTAAGATAGCGCAATTGGCAAAGCTAGAGCAGATCTATTAGAACGAATTGAAATATACGCGCCTGATGGATTACGCAATGCAAAGCTTACTAATTGCTTGAAGAAAACTATGACGATATGTTAGATATTCGAACGTGAAACGAATTTACCAAATACATTGAGTTTTTTTACCGATTACGCATACTCCGTAGACCGTAGTCGTTAAGCTTGAAGTAGTAGCGGACAACGCTACGTCAGAATCATAAGTGGCTACGATTACTACGCCAGAGATTGTCGTAGCTAAGTCGCCGAGTTTCCGCCATGTTTAATATAAGACGGGGGACGCAGGCGGTTTCTTTGTGAACCTAAATTTTATTTAACTGGATTTAAAATTTAAATCTTATAATAAACAAAGAGGTAATTTGGTTGTAAATAACAATATTTGATATGTTTGTTAGCCATGTTTTCTAGCTAAGGTGAAAATAAACCAACTCAACTATTCCTGTGGTTGTAGTATGAGGCGACTCAAGTAATATACCCAGGGAATGGGCACTAATGGGCAGCCATGCTCACCTGTACTAACTATCAACAACAATGCGATTCCTGATCCCCAACCCGCCTTCCAAGTTCCAAGCATGGAGCCTTCCGTAAACCCTCCCTAGCTACCTATTTAGGGAGTTACCTAGGGGATTTAGTCCACTCACGGGTATAATCTGTATGTTAAATAAATATGTAGATTGATTCATCAGTTCCGTTCTTCAATAATAAAAGACAGGCGACGAATTAATTAATCCAATTATCCACACTTCGTTTAGCAACCTTGCGGTAAGCTGCTTAAACATCGCATTGTCTGTCACCTAGAAATCGTTTGTTGTTGAAAGTTATTATCTGGATATATTATCTCGTTATATCCCCGACTTTTTGACTCTATAAAAAAGAAATGACTTAAAAACTGTAAATCCTTTGTTTTCCATGTGGATACCCAAATCTAATAGGTTAACCAGGAAATACGAGTAGCACAGTAAGTAGTGCCAGACTAAATAATAACGCGTGGGCATTATGGCAATAGTCCTTCATGACTTCTATCTTTACTTACTAATATTATTAGAGAACAGGTAAATTTTTACAGCAGGAAAATACCTCATTCCCACAGAAGAAAAAAATAACGCGGACTTTTACTCGTAACAGCGGGAAAAATCCTAATTCCCCTGTGAGAACAGAAAACAATAATAACAATACCAAATTAATATAATATAAAAGGATAATTCAAAAAATATATAAAACCGCCTTCAAGGTTCTAACCTACACTAAAAAGTTACAAATAAAATATAAATCTAGCTAAAAGCATAGCAATTTAATATGGCTATTAATATTTCTTATTTACATAAATTGTAACATCATATAAACATGTGTAGACATTGTTATACTCTTCACCTTGGAGTCGGTGCCAGTTGAGGCTAGCTATTTAATCGGAACCACGTCTGATCTCAAAAGTTCAGATCGTTGAATATAAAAAAATTAAAGAACGCGGTCAGAGGACTGAGCCCACTATAGATGACTGCTAGCAGTAGAAGTCTTTTGGTCGAAATGATGGTGATTAGCTGGCACCAACTCCAAGATAAAGTGTATAACAACATCTACACATGTTTATATGATGTTACAATTTATGTAAATAAGAAATATTAATAGCCATATTAAATTGCTATGCTTTTAGCTAGATTTATATTTTATTTGTAACTTTTTAACCTTGAAGGCGGTTTTATATATTTTTTGAATTATCCTTTTATTTTACCCTTTTTAGTGGTTTACCATGACAAGTTAGATAGGTACTCACAAAACTTTAATTTGTTTTGTTTAGTACATAATTAAATGCAGATTTTCTCACTATGTTTCCTTGACAGTATTACGTTTGATCTTTAAATTCTAAATCATTGCTAAACTTGATTGGACTTTAACCTAAGTTTTCCGAATGGCGAACAACTGACCAAACCACTACGATACCGACGACGCTCGCCCGTTTAGTCCACGGAAAAACTCTTATCTTCACTTGGGGTTTTCAAATCTTTAATCTATGACTAGTTTACAGAATATATGAACCAAAACCGCATATTTCTTGTTATTTCAATTATAACAAAAGCAAAGCAATGAGTGTGCTGTTGTTTATTGAAAAGTTTTCGTTTTAATCATGAAGGAAGAAAACAATTTACGCGGGTATTAAGCAACACTTCTGATAGTATACTGCTTAGTTGACGGATCAGGGATCGCAGTTGTTGCTATTGACTACCCCGGTAATAAGGTATGAAGGACGCCGCCTTGTGGTTCCCGGCGACTTACCAAAAACAATTGCGCCTCGCTAGCGTAAGGGTTGTGGGTTGTGATAATAAACAACCTAACATCCATCCATCCGTCCACTGCGCGTTTGCTTGCTTGTTTATATTTAAATAAAATAGACGAATGTATAGTTCCCGGCGCGTAACCTACAACCACTGTGAACCCCATTTCAATTGCCAAGCAGTGATGGAAACAAACAGCCTGAAACAGTCCCGCTGCTGGACTAATGTTCCTTCAGGAGGCTTTTGGAAAAATCTTTACGGTTAGAAGGCGGGTTGTTGTTAGTTGTCCATTCTCACAGTAAGACACCCACCAGAAGAGTTTGGTTGATGCTATAAATAATAACGTATTAAATAAACAATTCAATACAAATATACACAATAAATAATACTAAAGTTAAAAAAGCTAAATAACTCACTTGATTTTATTATGTTACACTCTAACTTTTGTATCGAATGGTAGAAGCTTTAAGGTTTCCCACCAAATTATGAAAAAATGTATGGAAAAGCAAAAAGACAAAATACTAAATGCCCAAAGAAGTAAGCGATTCCCAATATTATTGCAAGTTGCAAGTTGATCACCATTGTATATGAGAAGTTCGATAAATAAGTCCAGTAGCCATGTGATAAAATGTACGAAAATAATCGATAAATATACGTTACGCTTCATACCACATCACATCATTTTCAAATTCAGTAACCATTAAGTTTCTTGTTTTTTACATGCCAAATAAAGACAAATAAATGTCATACTTTATTGATATTTTGTTTTTAGTTGGGCATGTCATAACATGAATGTCTCTATCTTTTTCTAACGTACCGTATTCAAAGATGTGTGATAGAGACTGATAGAGTAAAAGACAAACACCGTCTCCCGCTTCCCCCTACCCTCCCACCCCTCTGAGCGGCCGCATTGGTTTCGATACAAAATAGGCATGATACTCCATCTGGGCGCGTAAAATTTTTTCTTCCTTCATGGTTTTAGTCTTCTACTCCGCCATGAGATATAATCCAAATTTATATGAAACCATTTTGATTGAGTACAACTTCTATCTATAAAACAAAAAAATATTGAAATCGATTGATAAGAAGCCGAGATATTGCCAAAATAATTTACCGATCGGGTTAACGGCATCGTCAACTGAGGAGTTATTTCCTCATATCTTCAAATTTAATCATCCGATCTTAGCGAAATTTTTATGGGACCACCCTGCAAGTAAACCTGGTCGATTAAAAAAAGAATTTTGAAAATCGGTTCACAATTTGCGGAGATATCTTATAACAAACACACAAAAAAAAAAAAACATACGCGTCGAATTGAGAACCTCCTCCTTTTTTGAAGTCGGTTAAAAAATGTGGGGGTGTAATATAATATTACGGGGCGGGGATTAGAATAATTGTATATTGTATTTTAACAATAACACGGGTGGTAGTGGTAAGTAAGTAGGTACTTCATTTTAGTTGGTAAGCACGTTGGCTGCGTACCTATTATAGGCCGAAGTCGTGAGTTCAAGTCCTGCCGGAAGGTTTACGTTTTTGGTTGTTTTCTATGAATCTAAAAATATTTAGGTACTTCATTGGTACGAAATGGTGGTAATTATTCTGGTCATCTGGTATTTGGGTTTGAGAATCTGCTATAGTAGAAACAAAGGGTAATTTTAACACCTTGAACTCCTCCATGAAGTCATGAACAGTTTGCGCAGTCACCGTAAAAGGTACAAATCTCTATCAGTCTATCAGAGAGGCGCGGCGCAAATTCGGCGATTATAGAATAGTGTTTAACGTCAAGTTGTCAACGCATCGCGCTGGCATGCGACCCTAATTAGTGTAAAATATGCTGAAAAGTAGAGAAAAATTGTCTGTTTGTTCGAGCCTGTTCGCTTTTTATCATTCTAAATTTGTGTTACATTATTATGTTCAGATATCGTTCCACAAAATTCAAAATTCAAAGTAAGACTTTACAAAAGAAATTTTTGACGTCAAAAAGCTAGTAAAATATTTGTAAAATTTTTTTTTTATTTGTGTTTTGTTTAGTTTTTGTATTTATATTTTTTTTTGCTTTGGACCCTATTTATTTATTCTCCTACACTGTAGTCTGTAGCACCATGGGTTAAGAAAATTATTATCTTATCACATCTTCTTTGAATAAACTATTAAGTTTCTTATCTAGATTAAAGTCAACGCAATTTTTTACCTACTAATAAAATTATCAGTGTTATTTTAAGCACGGTTTCGATCATTTCCCTCCCGTAACCTGGTCACGTCAAGTATCGGGGCCTCGTTTCTTCATGGTGTGGCAAACCCATGCGTTATGAAACTGTTTGCTTTGTCTTTTATCTATGTTCCGCTGTTTGCAAACCTGGCTTAATTAGCAAGGAGTTTGTCTACCCTTTTGTAAACTATCTAGATGGAATCTAATTTTAAGGAAAATGTAAGGACCAAGTAAGATAGTTTGGTTTGATTGAAGCGATTGGGGTGATTTAAAAATCAAAAATAAAAAAATACTCAGGCAGTCGCTAAAATCTAAGCATTTAAAAGAAAGAAAAGAGGGAAGCAAAAAAGAAAAAAATATTTACGAATAGCTGCTAGCATGCTTAGGATTCGTTCCGAGGCTAACCAAGCTCAATCAAGATTATTGAGCCTACCAAGGCTTCTGGCATGGCTTCTGGGTATTGTTTCTTTTGTAATGTTTATTTTTGGTGTCAATAAAGAATATTGTATTGTATTCAACGACAAGATCTATTAGATGTTTGCCGACTTTCGCTATTTATTGATTTTAGTAGCCGAGACCAACGGCTTTACGTGCCTTTAAGAAAATCGTCTGTTTTTCGATCAATCAGGTGTTTCAGTCTGCAATGTCCTTAACAAATTGAAGAAAGTGTCACAACGAGATTATTGTTTAACTAGTGAGTGCCCTACCGAGATTCAAACCTGGAACCTCCGATTGTGAGGCGAGCATGTTACCACTCGGCCACGGAGTTGGGTATTTACTTATTAATTATGAGAACAATAACCGCGACCGCGACGAATGCATTTCATTGGCTGCTGGACACTGAATAATTCTATTAGGTGCTATTAGTAAGACGATATTTCCCAAGCAGCAAATTAGGCTGTATATAAGCTGCATTTAAGTTTCTGTTTATACTTCAAGCATTTATAGCAGCCTATATTAGGCTGTAGAGGGGTTTATACAGACATTATAACACCAAAAAGGGCCCCAAATTAATCAGCTTTTACCGTTATAAGAGCTGTACGTACAGTGGCTGTACAATCAGCTTAAAAGCTTTATAAAGGCTGCAGTAAGGTGTAGAATGAAACTTAAATTCTTTATAGAGCTGTTGTAAGGTGTACATGGAAAATTTAATTCTACATAGAGCTGTTGTAAGGTGTACAAGTAAACTTCAAATCTCTCTAAAGATGTTGTAAGGTGTAGAAGGAAACTTTAACTTTACAAATATTATTTACAAAAGACTTTGTAACGATATTAGTTTTTGGAAATAATTTAGGAAGAGTAAAAACAAAAACTTTACGCTATAATATTAATATCTGTAATGGCGCGATAAATATATTATGAAGATTGAAACAAATGTCGGATTATGTTGATATTATGTTTGTGGGTATGAATAGAAGTAAATTTAAGTGCGGTGAAATATTTATTGTGAATACAGTATACTTTTATGGAATATTATTGACGCGCCTGCGAAATATCTTCATATAGCGAAGAAGATAATTCAATTAAAACACATTAAGTACCTTTTGAGGTTATTATTTTTGAGGTTACAAACAAAACTGATATTTAAATACTACATTTAAAGAGAAACTTCAACTATAAGTCTAGGTAATAATGTTTTGTTAGTGTGATATTCTATCATATAATCACGAATATCCTTAAATCGTGATAATCAAATATTAAAAATGGACGCAACTTATTAAGCAGCTTGAAGGATATTTGAATAGTATTTTAAGTTAAATAGCTGTACAATGTGATTCGTAGATTATTTCAATCAGCTATTGGCTTGTTATTAGAGTTTTAACGTAATATTTTTATGATTCAAGCTGTATTATAGTTTTTTTTAACACCATATTAACTCGATTTCGAGAGAATATGCGTAGCGAGCGACGGGAAAAATAAAGCTGTACTGTAGGTGTTATTTATTATTGCAGTTTTACAACGCTCTCCTCTACATAACTCATAACACTTTAAATTCGACAAGAGTGTAGAATTACTCTCAAAGAATAGGTTTTTGAACGGTTTTCGAAAAGAGCATTGTACAGAAAAAGGTTTTTAGTGATACTATATTAACGCTTTAAGCTGAAATATGGTAGAAATCACAAGCTCTAAGCAGCCTTTGTACAGCTTTGACGATAAAAAATAGCTTGAAGTGTAATCGAACACTTAAAATGTTATATTAGTGTTTTTTTATCCTGTCTAAATTCCTAAAGAATTTGCTTACCCCTTAATACAGTCTTTATACAGTTTGAGCTGTATAATAACTCTCAATTGGTCTTTATGAAACCTAAAGCGTCTTCTGAAACTCTTGTACATCTCTTATAAATTTCTAAGTTTCTAATAGGCTGCTATATTGACGTCGAAAACACTAGTTTGCTGCTTGGGTTATTACCCTCCGGTCCAAGGGCGGGTATAACAGAGATCATGACATCATACGAGACCCATTAGGACCGTGCACGAAAAGCCCTGACCTGTCCGCCACGTTCGTTACGTGATGTTGTGTAGAGTTCGGTCTGGTCCTCATCTCCATATCGTCACCCTGCTGAGAAAACCTCGTAAAGGATAAATTCCTTTTTTTACAAATTGGGCAAAACAACTCGCAGTATTTGCACTTATAAAATTTACGCATTTGTTTAAAGCTCTAAAGATAATCATATAATAGGTAAGTAATAAACAGAATTAATATTTACCTATCATACTTTTTTTTCAGTAGATAGTTTTTTGTGTCTCCTGTCAAGATTTCGTCACCCTGCTGCGAAAACCACTTAAATGCTTTCAACAAAACTTTACAGAAGACACAAAAAACTCCTTTCGGCTCATAAGGTCCACTTCCCAAAAGGTCAACTTCCCAAAAGGACAACATTTTACAATTTTTAATCCCAAAACGTCAACTTCCCAAAAAACTATCTACTGAAAAAAAGTATGATAGGTAAATATTAATTCTTTTGTTTTTTATTTATTATATGATTATCTTTAGAACTTTAAAACAAATGCGTAAATTTTATACTTAGTGCAAATACAGCGCGTTTTTTTGCCCAATTTGTAAAAAAAGGAATTAAACAAAAGCTGTCCTTTACGAGGTTTTCTTAGCAGGATAACGATTTGTTAAAAGCATATACTAATAGATAAGTGGTTTTCTTAGCAGGGTGACGATATATGGATCACTTGTTTCAAAGATTACTGACGGCCTCATATTAGTTGGTAGTATGTCTGCCTACAAAGCACAGGGTCGTGGGTTCGAATCCCGCCCAGGCCAAACATTCGTGTGTTTGCCTATAATTATGTCTGGATGTTGTATATTTATATATGTATGTATATCAGCTGTCTGACCCCCCTAGTACAGCCTCTGCCTAGTCACAGATAATATAATACTAGTTACACTAGTAGCCTAGTTTGGGGTCAGATGGCCGTGTGTGAGGTGTCCCCACATATTTATTTATTTTCTATACTAATATTAAAAAGAGGAAAGATTTGTATTTTTGTGTGTGTGTGTGTGTGTGTGTGTGTGAAATGAAATGAAATCATTTATTTTTAACTTTTGGACACTTTTGATCACTTAGTTAAGTCAAATTACCTAACTGACCCGACCTAAAAATTACATACATACATACATAAACTCACGCCTCTTTCCCGGAGGGGTAGGCAGAGACCACTTCCTTCCACTTGCTACGATCCAAACATACTTCTTTCGCTTCATCCACACCAAACTGAAATACTTCCAAAAATTAAAACTAACTGAGATATGTCATCATCATCATCATCATCATCTCAGCCGAAAGACGTCCACTGCTGGACAAAGGCCTCCCCCAAGGATCTCCACAACGATCGGTCCTGCGCTGCCCGCATCCAGCGGCTTCCCGCGACCCTCACCAGATCGTCGGTCCACCTCGTGGGGGGCCTGCCCACACTACGTCTTCCGGCGCGCGGTCGCCATTCAAGAACCTTTCTGCCCCAACGGCCGTCGGTTCTACGTGCAATGTGCCCAGCCCATTGCCACTTAAGTTTAGCGATTCTTCGGGCTATGTCGGTGACTCTGGTTCGCCTGCGGATCTCATCATTCCTGATTCGATCACGCAAGGAAACTCCAAGCATAGCCCTCTCCATCGCTCTTTGGGTGACTTTGAGCTTTCTTATGAGGCCCATCGTTAGCGACCACGTCTCAGATCCGTAAGTCATCACTGGCAACACACATTGATCAAAGACTTTTGACTTAAGACACTGCGGTATTTGGGACGAAAAGATATTGCGCAGCTTCCCGAACGCTGCCCATCCAAGTTGGATTCGACGATTGACCTCCTTCTCGAAGTTAGATCTACCTAGCTGGACTGTTTGTCCCAGGTAGACGTAATGGTCTACAACTTCGAGAGCGGAGTCCCCAACTTTTATTGGAGTGGGTCTGAAGATGAATATGGAGAAGACAAAAGTCATGTCGAACGCCCATGTAGTAATGGGCGTTCGACATGACTTTTGTCTTCTCCATATTCATCTTCAGACCCACTTGTTGGGAAACTCTATTGAGGTCATCGAGCATTGTGCCGAGGTCCTCCAAGGTCTCAGCCATGACCACGATATCGTCGGCAAACCGAAGGTGAGAAATGTACTCGCCATTGATATTGATGCCATGTCCTTTCCAGTTCAGAAGCTTAAAGACATCCTCCATTGCAGCGGTGAACAGTTTCGGAGAAATAACGTCTCCCTGTCTCACACCCCGCTGCAGTTGGATTGGTCTGGAGTTCTGATCCTGGAGCCGGACAGACATGGTGGCGTTATCGTACAAACACTTCAGCACCTCGATATACCGGTAGTCAATTTGGCACCTCTGAAGAGACTGCAGCACTGCCCAAGTCTCGATCGAATCGAAGGCTTTCTCATAGTCCACGAATGCTAAGCATAGTGGCTGGTTATACTCTTCGGTCTTCTGTATAACCTGCCGCAGCGTGTGGATGTGGTCTATGGTACTAAAGCCCTTTCGGAAACCGGCTTGTTCGGGAGGCTGGAAGTCGTCGAACCTGCGCGCGAGACGATTCGTGATGACTCTCGAAAACAATTTGTAGATATGGCTCAGAAGCGAGATGGGAGGGAGATATGTACCTAGTTAAAATTGTATAGTTTAATAGCCTTAAAATGGCGAAATTTTAACTACTAGATTCATTAATGTGCCTATCAGTGGGAGGAAAAGAAGTCTAATACCTACCTATACAACCACAACCAACTACAAGATTCTTAATATCTCAAGAGTAAAATAAAACCATGACATCATCATCCCAAGCCCATAAAACAATCATCCGTGCGGTTCCTTATTTACCACTTGCCGTTTGTTTACATATCTCGTGGGGCCACGTGCAACGCGCGCGCATAATAGTGCATCTTGCATTCCTGCCAGCATGAAGATTATCTGCGGCAATGAGGAGATGGGGCCACTTCCACGCCCCCACGGAACTTCGCGTTATCTCAGGACTTCAATTGAAAAATTATTGCAGTTTGTTTCTAGGTGGTAATGCGCCGTTTTATGGATAAGAATAGATGAGCTAGTTGACACTCGGTTGCTAATAAACTAATGGTGATTTATTTCAAAAATAAATCTACAAATAACGTATTAATTTCGCCATTTCCGTTTCGAAAATAGTACCTACCTACTTTGCATCGTATTATCATTTAGTAGAATAGTTACCTAAACATATTTTCCACTCTACCTTTAAAGCGCCTGATATATCACTAATAGCAACAGTGTAGAATGTAGAAACTTAAGAGAAACTTCATCAAAATAGATTGATACTAGCTTACGTCTGGATATATTCTAATTTAGTTGTAGGATAGGAAATCAATATCGCCTAGTCAGAGAGTATAGCATTAGCATAGCCTCTAGCACATTTTTATAGAGGGACTAATATGAGAGCCATCTATTTCGGTATAGATGGCGTATTTTGAAATAGGTACCTATACACCAAAGAAATATGAGAGAGCGACATTTTGGGAAAGGAGATCATAGAATTAATTTCACTTCTGTGGCTATTGTATAAATGTC
The DNA here is from genome assembly GCA_948473455.1 of Teleiodes luculella. Lineage (NCBI taxonomy): Eukaryota > Metazoa > Arthropoda > Insecta > Lepidoptera > Gelechiidae > Teleiodes > Teleiodes luculella. Next base: position 57,428 of record CAOKYR010000277.1, on the reverse strand, counting down.
CCCAAACTATAAGCGACGAGTCCACAGTAAAATCTCGACAGTCTAATAATATCACGATTTATTGTTTACTGGCCTAGTGCCCTTTGCACCAGCGTTGTGCCTGCAATTTGGGTCTAGACCCTGACAGCTGTCCAATCAGCACAATTCGCGTAATGGAGACGGAGCGTTGCAGTGTTGGCAGCGAATGACGCGTAAGTGCTGCGTATCCTGAGTATTCGCACATCGTTGCAGTAGTTATGCTTACCTACTTACCTAGCCGGTAATTGACAAGGTAACAACGTGGGCGGTCCTAGGTTTTCCATCTAGCGTGCATCTTGTTCGTTTTTAGGGTTCCGTAGCCAAATGGCAAAAAACGGAACCCTTATAGATTCGTCATGTCTGTCTGTCTGTCCGTCCGTCCGTCCGTATGTCACAGCCACTTTATTCCGAAACTATAATACCTATACTCTTGAAACTTGGTAAGTAGATGTATTCTGTGAACCGCATTAAGATTTTCTTACAAAAATAGAAAAAAAAAACAATAAATTTAGGGGGTCCCCATACATAGAACTAAAACTAAAAAAAATTTTTTTTCAATAAACCCATACGTGTGGGTTTTCTATGGATAGGTCTTCAAAAATGATATTTAGGTTCCTAATAAAAAAAAATTCTAAACTGAATAATTTGCGCGAGAGACGCTTCCAAAGTGGAAAAAAGTGTGTCCCCCCCTCTAACTTCTAAAATAAGAGAATGATAAAACTAAAAAAAATATATGATGTGCATTACCATGAAAACTTCCAACGAAAATTGGTTTGAACGAGATCTAGTAAATAGTTTTTTTTTAATACGTCATAAATCGTAAACCGCAATTTACCTTTCACTATTATTAAAACATCGGTCAAAGTCACACCGAACTACAAAAACTTTTATATTATGTTTCTGGCTGCTACGGAACCCTTCATGGGCGATTCCGACTCGCACTTGGCCGCTTTTTTATTTAAATATACAACACAAACAACGATACTGGATAGAATAGAACAATACGGAAACAGTCGGTACTCTTACGCGCTCTACGCTCTAAATAAACATAACTACGGTTGTAGTCTACGGTGGTGGTGACTTCAGGGTATGCTAGAGACGGTAGAATATCAAATACTAGCTTTCCGCCGCGGCTTCGCCCGCGTTAACAGTTTTTCCCGTGGGAATAAGACATTTTTCCGTGGTAAAAGGTAGCTATGTTACTCAGGGTGAACGTAGCTTTCTAATGGTGAAAGATTTTTTTTAATCGATTCAGTAGTTTTTGAGTTTATTCATTACAAACATACACACACACACACACACACACACACACACACACACACACACACACACACACACACACACACACACACACACACACACACACACACACACAAATACAAATCTTTCCTCTTTATAATATTAGTATAAGTTTACGATATGATATGATATGATAAATATATCAGTCCACTTCTTGACTAACGTGACGTGTTTTTTTATTAGACAGCACCTCGTAGCCTAGTCGGTAGTGTGACTGTCTTCGAAGCAAAGGGTCGCGAATTCGAACCCAGCCTAGGGATATCGGCACCCTGATACTCGTACCCATAGTAATTCTAATCCGACCATCAAAGCTTGACCAAGTAGGTTCAGGCTTCATAGGATCAGCCTTTGTGTTAAGGGCATTGAATTATACAAGCTCGGGGTACTTAGTTATTTATTACTCCATCATAAAGAGATTTTAAAGTTCAAAGTACTTATTTTTAATTTCAGAATATTTACATCACTTAGCTACCCTTCCAACCCACCGTCCACCTCTCGAGACCACCTGGGTGAACGGTCGAAATAAGTCATATATATTTTTTTAATCATGTTGGACAAATGCTCAAAAGGACATAAATTCTATTTCTGTCATGTATGCCGACTACAATGTCCACATAAGAAATGATGTCACGAGTTCCGCATACCCTTGCGTGAGGAAGCAGGTCGGCAGCCGTTGTTAACCAGATAGGATCTGCCCGTGGTATCCATGGCATCCTCGAACAACTTGAGTGAGACAGTATGCGTTGGTACCTTACCTAATCATCGCCGTTTTTGTGCTAAGACTCAATTTGTACGTTCTAGATTAAGTGTCCAAATATTTTTAGTGTAACAAAAATGTTAAAAAGTGAGAGCGTTCTACCAGGGTTCGATGCTACCATCGGCTGATGCTCTTCTCGGAAGCGTTAGTAGAGAGAACTAAAGGTGTTAGTAGAGAGGCGCGAATGGTGCGATACGCGATAGAAAGAGAGGCAGCTACTTCATGTTTTTAACTTGTGCCGTGCTATCTGAGTTGCACTTTATTGTAACGGAACTAGAGTTGCTATTTATTTGAATTATATCGCAAAGTGAGCCTTCTGTAGTGTGTGTCTGTCTACTATTCGGTGTTTTGTGACTGTACAGAGTTTAATTAATGAATGAAAGAATTAAATCTAGCTAACACTGACAACTTTTCAATCATATGCATTTCCGTTGGCTATATAGTCGTTGGCGTCATTCCAGCATCACCGTGATCGAATTTCGCGAATTCAACTATACAGGCCTTTAGTCAATAGTAAAGTAGATTTTGTCATATTTTGTCAGACTTTGTCAAGCAGTCGTTCAAAAGTTTTAGGGGCGAGTTACTGTCTACGCTGGGATGACGTCACTCAAGCACCACCATACAGTCAGACGCCATATTTAAAGAATGATCAGTACGTTAGCATAGAATAGAAGTGTAGATAAAATTATATCTACTCTGTGATTATTCGACTTGATCTCCTAAGTATTGTTTTTCTAAAATGTAGTGTAAAATGTAGTATTCAGAAATATAAAGTTGTTTTGGCAAATTAAATGTCAATTTAACTAAAATAATACCAAATATCATTTTGACAACAAAGAGTATATTTAGCCATGAAACATATAATCAGCCCTTTGGCTCCACAGGACAAGTTGAATACAGTGAGCACTAAACATGCAACACAAATTATACCACATCCTTGTTGACCTTAACTAACTACAGTATTACATAAATTAAGATGTATTCTTACTAAAATAGCCACATTTCACAATTAATTCACGTCACACAGTATTTTTTTTCTGTGTAGTCAGCAGAATAGGAGTGTGGAAATATCAATTTTGATAAGATCCTTTTAAATTAGCTATCAGTGTTAAAACATTATTTAGTCTAAATACAACTTAACAGTATTCAATTAATAGAATATCTATCTTTAAATTGAAATTTGATATCACAGATGTATTCTTCAGCATGAAGTGACTAACTAGCAATGAAATTACCTCACATGTAACTGTCAAAATGCTGTGAGAAAGCCGCCATATGGAAACTTAATCCAATACGAGAAGCGTATAAACACGATAAAAATAATATGTGTTATCACGCGTGCAATGTCATGCAGCAGCTGTTTCACACTTATTACTGTTTATCTATTATATAAAAATGAAAGTCCTGACTGACTCATTCACCTATCAGCGCTCAGCCCAAACCGCTGAACGTATAAAGGTGAAATTTGGTACAAACGTCCCTTGAGTGACGGAGGCACGAGATAAGAAGCGATTTTTCGAAAATAGTTACCCAAGGGAAGATATGGGGGTTGAAAGTTAGTATGGGGAAAAAAAATTAGTTGCAGATATTGATTTGAAAATTTGTACGATTACTCCTTGCATAAAATAAATGAACACCTATTTCGGGATTTTTCTCCTAAACAACACCCAAGGGTAGAAATTAGGGTTGTCACTTTTTTTAGTGAAAATTTTTTTTTACATTTTTCTCTTTGAAACTTTTTAAGATAACTCCTACAAATAAATAAATTGACACATGTTACGTCATTTTTTGTTAAATCACCCCCAAGGGGTGAAAAAAGGGTTAAAATGGCTCATCAACGCCCAGCCCAAACCGTAAAACCTAGAAAGCTGAAAATTGGCAAAATCATTCCTTGGGTGACGTAAGCATGAGATGAGAAGCGATTTTTCGGAAATCGTCACCCAAGGGGGGAAAATAGGGGTTGAAAGTTTGTATGAAGAAAAAAAATTAGTTTAACGTTTTGACTTGAAACTTTACATGGTTATACTTGACAATAAATAAACGAACACGTGTTTCAGGATTTTCCGCAAATAGTTACCCAAGGGAAGAAATGGGGATTGAAAGATAGTATGGGAAAAAAAAAATTGTTGCAGATTTTGATTTGAAACTTTGCAGGATTATACTTGACAATAAATAAACGAACATGTGTTTCAGGATTTTTCGCAAATAGTTACCCAAGGGAAGAAACGGGGGTTGAAAGTTAGTATGGGAAAAAAAAATTAGTTGCAGATATTGATATGAAACTTTGCAGGGTTATACTTGACAATAAATAAACAAACACGTGTTTCAGGATTTTTCGCAAATAGTTACCCAAGTGAAGAAATGGGGGTTGAAAGTTAGTATGGGAAAAAAGAATTAGTTGCAGATATTGATTTAAAACTTTGCAGGGTTATACTTGACAATAAATAAACGAACGCGTGTTTCAGGATTTTTCACAAATAGTTACCCAAGGGAAGAAATGGGGATTGAAAGTTAGTATATGGAAAAAAAATTAGTTGCAGATATTGATTTAAAACTTTGCAGGGTTATACTTGACAATAAATAAACGAACACGTGTTTGAGGATTTTTTGCAAATAGTTACCCAAGGGAAGAAACGGGGGTTGAAAGTTAGTATGGGTAAAAAAAATTAGTTGCAGATATTGATTTAAAACTTTGCAAGGTTATACTTGACAATAAATAAACGAACGCGTGTTTCAGGATTTTTCGCAAATAGTTACCCAAGGGAAGAAACGGGGGTTGAAAGTTAGTATGGGTAAAAAAAAATTAGTTGCAGATATTGATTTAAAACTTTGCAGAGTTATACTTGACAATAAATAAACGAACACGTGTTTCAGGATTTTTCGCAAATAGTTACCCAAGGGAAGAAATGGGGGTTGAAAGTTAGTATATGGAAAAAAAATTAGTTGCAGATATTGATTTAAAACTTTGCAGGGTTATACTTGACAATAAATAAACGAACATGTGTTTCAGGATTTTTCGCAAATAGTTACCAAAGGGAAGAAACGGGGGTTGAAAGTTAGTATGGGTAAAAAAAATTAGTTGCAGATATTGATTTAAAACTTTGCAGGGTTATACTTGACAATAAATAAACGAACACGTGTTTCAGGATTTTTCGCAAATAGTTACCCAAGGGAAGAAACGGGGGTTGAAAGTTAGTATGGGTAAAAAAAATTAGTTGCAGATATTGATTTAAAACTTTGCAGGGTTATACTTGACAATAAATAAACGAACGCGTGTTTCAGGATTTTTCGCAAATAGTTACCCAAGGGAAGAAACGGGGGTTGAAAGTTAGTATAGGTAAAAAAATTAGTTGCAGATATTGATTTAAAACTTTGCAGGGTTATACTTGACAATAAATAAGCGAACGCGTGTTTCAGGATTTTTCGCAAATAGTTACCCAAGGGAAGAAACGGGGGTTGAAAGTTAGTATGGGTAAAAAAAATTAGTTGCAGATATTGATTTAAAATTTTGCAGGGTTATACTTGACAATAAATAAACGAACACGTGTTTCAGGATTTTTCGCAAATAGTTACCCAAGGGAAGAAACGGGGGTTGAAAGTTAGTATGGGGAAAAACAATTTGTATAAACGCCCAGCCCGAATCGCTATACCTAGAAAGGTAAAAACTGGCAAAAAAAAATCTTGGGTGACGTAAACATGAGATAAGCGGAGATATTTCAAAAATCGTCACCCAAGGGGTGAAAAAAGTGTGCATCTGGATTGAGGGCCCATTTTTTAAAAGTTTACAAAACGATTTGAGATTTATAGGGGATTTAATAAAGAATAGTAAAAACATGAAGCACAGGGTCACGAATTTCTTAAACATAAATTGGAACTGTGGTGATTAAATAGCTTGGGCTCTCAATCCAGATGCTCGGCTAAAATGGCATATTTCAAATCTCAAAAAGTACTACCTCTGGGTTTATAATTTTTATTTCAGCATTTAGTTAAGAATTTCTAAAATATGTATATAAATTCTTAAATTTGTATAATATGATTTACATATTAATATTACGATTTATCTTGGGCCCTCAATCCAGATATGTCTGGACTGAGGGCCCAATATTTGACTTGCAAAACATTAATTTATATAAAGAAATACATAAATATGACTTCAGTATGTTATATTTAGACACCTATGTGAATTCCTAAAAGATAAATAATGACACAAAAGTTAATTGTTTAAAAGTAAATGACGATCGAAAATAATCGAAATTTACCAAAACGTCTGAACTGAGAGCCCAATATTTTCGGCTTTATCGACTAGGCTCACCCTCATAGATCACCAGTAATTAGAATACGTTCTTTTAGAAAATTTAAACTAAAAGATTATAAATAATCCGTTCTTCTAAATTGCATACTTTAAGAGAAAATCGATTTTCAATTTTTTATATGAGAAAAAATTGTAGGGTGGATATGATTTTGTTACTTTTTCGGACAGAAAGTCTTACCTTTGCAGATAATAGCATTATTTATTTTCATAAATTAAACACGGTTGGTAACATAAAAAAACTATATATTCCACAGAAAGGGACAGTAAAAATACACATATAATACAAACTTAAGAAACAGTTTCGTTCAGAGAAGCAAGTAAAATATATTGTTATTTTCAGTTTTGACTACACCCCAGATATTAATGGCTTGGGTTTTTTTATGCTTATAACTTTTTAAATATAACTTACTTTTATTATAGACTAGCGACCCGCCCCGGCTCCGCACGGGAAAATGGTTATTGTGGGTTATCCTTCAGTATATTATGCATGTATTATACATATAAACCTTCCTCTTGAATCACTCTATCTATTAAAAAAACCGCATCAAAATCCGTTGCGTAGTTTTAAAGATTTAAGCATACATAGGGACATAGGGACGGAGAACGCGACTTTGTTTTATACTATGTAGTGATAATTACTTTATTTACATTTTACTTGTCTGACGAGTTAGGGTTAGGGACGATGACAAATCCACGAAACTGACCAATTAGAATCCGATTCACAGATAGGTACTTAATTGAATCAAAGATCATTAAAATCCATGCAGCCGTTCCCGAGTTACAAAATATTGTAAATAACACGACTTTGTTTTATATGTACCTACAGATTACCTACAATTTTATCAAGATTGACTGTAATGGCCTTTTTTCTTTACATCGGGTGCGTAGGAAAAACAGATGACTTGAAATGATATTCGTTAAATGAAAATAGGCAATATTAATGTGATCTAGGTACCTACTTACTTACGTTGACAACAAATCGCTGCACATAAATCACAATTGCTTATGACAGATCGAGCAACAAATATTTACTTAGTCGTTTAAAAAATACCTTGTATGAGAGTACATACTTCAGTGGCTGCCCATCCGCCACCGAAGGAACTGTCACATACTTTTTCTTCTATATTCTGTTCTCTTCAACCCCAATTCTCCTTCTTATCTCAAAGATATTTTCATTTTTCGCCCAGTGCCGTAATCTTCGTTCGTGTAAAAGACTGTTACTTAACATGCCCCTTCATTCTACAAAATTTTACTCCATGCAACTCATGTTTATGGAATGATCTTCCTGAGTCGGCCAGGCGAGCCCCTTCACCCGAGTTCTTTAAAATGCGCGTTATAGCGCACTATTCATAGCTATTTGTGTAAAGTATTATTATTTTTTAAGTATTTTATTTAATGTTGGTTAAGTTGAATTTTAGTTTATTTCAAAACCTACTCTGTATAAAACACCAAACCAACCCGCATAACGTTTACCTACGCTATTTTCATACCCAAAAGTTTCCTGGTAGAAATTGCTACCTCAGCAATAAGGCCGCCTTTTGACTCTTCTGTTTTTCTGTATATGTGTTGTGTTTCTGTTTGGTGTCAATAAAGTATATTTTTGTATTACATATATTGTACATACGGATTAGTCTCCAAAAAAGCACGAAATCATATCCACCCTACAATTTTTTCTCATATAAAAAATTGAAAACCGATTTTCTCTTATACTTTGCAATTTAGAAGAACGGATTATTTATAATCTTTTAGTTTAAATTTTCTAAAAGAACGTATTCTAATTACTGGTGATCTATGAGGGTGAGCCTAGTCGATAAAGCCGAAAATATTGGGCTCTCAGTTCAGACGTTTTGGTAAATTTCGATTATTTTCGATCGTCATTTACTTTTAAACAATTAACTTTTGTGTCATTATTTATCTTTTAGGAATTCACATAGGTGTCTAAATATAACATATTGAAGTCATATTTATGTATTTCTTTATATAAATTAATGTTTTGCAAGTCAAATATTGGGCCCTCAGTCCAGACATATCTGGATTGAGGGCCCAAGATAAATCGTAATATTAATATGTAAATCATATTATACAAATTTAAGAATTTATATACATATTTTAGAAATTCTTAACTAAATGCTGAAATAAAAATTATAAACCCAGAGGTAGTACTTTTTGAGATTTAAAATATGCCATTTTAGCCGAGCATCTGGATTGAGAGCCCAAGCTATTTAATCACCACAGTTCCAATTTATGTTTAAGAAATTCGTGACCCTGTGCTTCATGTTTTTACTATTCTTTATTAAATCCCCTATAAATCTCAAATCGTTTTGTAAACTTTTAAAAAATGGGCCCTCAATCCAGATGCACACGTGAAAAAAGGGGTTCAAAGTTTGTATGAAGAAAAGAAATTCGTTGGACGTTTTGACTTGAAACTTCGCAGGGTTATACATGCCAATAAGTTGACGAACACATGATTTAGAATTTTTCCGACCAACAACCCCTAAGGGTTGAAATAGGGGTTGAAAGTTTGTATGAAGAAAAAAAATTCATTGGACGTTTTGATTTGAAACTTCGCAGGGTTATACTTGACTATAAATAAATGAACACGTGTTTCGGGATATTTCCGACAAATAACCGTAAAGGGTGAAAAAAGGGGTTGAAAGTTTGTATGAAGAAAAGAAAATCGTTGGACGTTTTGACTTGAAACTTCGCAGGGTTATACATGACAATAAGTTAACGGACACATGTTTCAGGATTTTTCCGACCAACAACCCCTAAGGATTGAAATAGGGGTTGAACGTTTGTATGAAGAAAAAAAAATCGTTGGACGTTTTGACTTGAAACTTCGCAGGGTTATACTTGACAATAAATAAATGAACACGTGTTTCGGGATTTTTCCGACAAATAACCGTTAAGGGTGAAAATAGGGGTTGAAAGTTTGTATGAAGAAAAAAAATCGTTGGACAATATTTAATATAAAAAAAAACATATAAATATACGGTCGAATTCAGAAACTCCTCTTTATTCTGAAGTCGTTAAAAAAATTAATACGTGTTCCGAGATTTTTCCGACAAACAATCCCAACAGGTTAAAATAGGGGTGGAAAATTTGTATGGAGAAAAAAAAATTGTTGGTCGTTTTGACTTGAAACTTTGCAGGCTTAGAGTATAAATAGAAAAATTTCTGGGAGGTTTGCAGGATTATATTTGACAGTAAATAAAACCAAACCCACAAGGGTTGCAATAGGGGTTAAAATTTATAAGGAGAAAAATAAAATCTTCGTATGGCACTTGATCAAATCTATATTCTGCGTTCACAAACCATCCGTTTTAAATAAGTCGGAATTTAACATAGATTTTCGTAGTAACTAAACTCAGGGCTACTGACCCTTAATACGCGGGCGACGCCGCGGGCAACAGCTAGTTATCTATAGTTTCTGGCACTCACTTTAATCCGCAGCTCCCGATTGGATAATACATATTAAGTACCACATATCTGTGACATTTATTGTTAAAAATAACACAAAAACACATATGCACTTAAAAGCTAACACTGAAGTTCACTAAATAAAATTAAGTCTTGTTTACGTTTGTAAACACTTAAGTTCAGGCAAAATCAATAGTAAAAAACCACTTTGATTATCTATTGACCGCTATAATCAAATCTATAAACAACCATCAAGCATGCTTAAGTTATGAGTGACGATATGTGACGTTCCAGATGCAAAGGTACCTTAAGGTCGGTATTGAGTTATGCATATCCCTGTAATCAGCAAACCCGCCATAAGGTACCTTTTCACGTGGAACGTCACATATATTGATCTCCTTCTAAATATACTCTTACCCAGTGATCAGAGCAACGTTATTACGCCGGCTGTTTCAACGCGTGCATTTCGTTGCCGCGGTACGTGTAAGCTTTAAGATTGTCCCTTTTAACGCCATCTATGTAGAGGTAGGATTTGAGGCAAGTGTCGCAGAAGAAGGCGGGGTCAAAGGGCACGTGCCTGCAGTCGGTGACGATGAACTTGGCTCCGAACTCTGCGCACGTGGTGCAGTAGATGGTTTGGTTCTGCGAGATGGCGCTGTGGCACGGGTATTGAGACAGGTACCACGGGTCTAGTGGGGACAGCAGCCGGATTTCCGACACCGTGAATAGGTGCTCGCAGTTGCCTTGGTGTACGTATACCTGCAAATATTATTTATACGCATCATTAATCCTTACTTCCATACTAATATTCATCATAAAAATTCAAAAATCAAAATGTGTTTATTCGAAGTTAGATTTTACAAATCACTTTTCGACGTCGAGGCGAGTACACGATTTGGCTGTCTTCTGTGGAGAAGAACTCGCCGGAAGAAACTCATCATCATTTCAGCCAGTAGACGTCCACTGCTGGACAAAGGCCTCCAATACAATACAATATACTTCCAAAGATCCCCACAACGATCGGTCTCGCGCTCCCGCATCCAGCGTACTAATTTATAAATGCGAAAGTGCGTTTGTCCTTCCTTCACGCCATAACTAAGCAATCAATCGACTTGATTTTCGGCATAGTTGAAAGAATGGAGAGCAACATAAGCTAACTATACCGCGGGAAAATGCCTCATTCCCACGGGGAAAACTGATAACGCGGGCGGCCACGGCGAAAAGCTATTAACTCATATAATCATATCCCCACCGAGGGGCTCGAGTCTACCCTGAATTCAGGGTGAACAGGCCTCAGTAGACCACGCTAGGCACAACCCTTGAATTACTTCTCAGGTATGTACAGGTTTCCTCACGATGTTTTTCTTCACCGTATAAGCGTCGAAAAACGAAAACACATTGTTACGTGCCTGGTTCGAACCCGCGAATTTCCGAATGGAAGTCACGAACGGGGGGGTGAGGTATGTGCGCGGAGGGTGTGTGAAGTTTTCATGCGCGCAGTTGTACCACGTGACATCTTGTGTCGAGTTGTTTGCCGCTAACTATGCCTACACATTAAAAACTAAAGGATAATAAAACAAGTCTACTTATTTTTGAACAATCTTCTAGCAGACCCCTTGGCTTGACGTGCGTGGATTGTATTTCTTGTAATTTTTGGTGTGCAATTAAGTGATTAACTAATTTCCGTACGTTTTTTCAGTAATAATGACCACAAAAGCACTAAAAATGCAATAATTGCATGGAACGTTACTTTAAACGCGCTTATTACGTCGTTACGCAAAACCGATTTCTGTGGAGTACGGTCTGTTATTTTATCGGAAGTATTAACTTAGCTTTTAGTACATGAATAGTTTTAAATATATGCGTATAATATCCAGACACAAGGTATACAAGTGCTCATTAAAAGTATACATCATTATTATTTTGTTCAGAAATATTTTTTGAACTCGCCAGAAAAGATAATGTAAATTTGACATAACTAAGTCATATGTAATATCCAAAAGTTAAAAAATAAATTCTTTGAACTCTTCGAATAGACGTCTACCACCACCAGTCTACCACTTTAAAAAAATGGTGAGCTGGCACGGCTAGCTGATGGGAAACATCGAAATTAAGTTAGTTTGTGATTGCTTCAAGTGGTTATAGACGTGTAAACTCAAAAACTACTGAACCGATTCCAAGAATTCTTTCACCATTAGAAAGGTACATTAACCTGAGAAACATAGGCTACCTTTTACCGCGGAAAATGCGTCATTCCTACGGGAAAAACTGTTAACGCAAGCGGAGCCGCGGCGGAAAGCTTGTCTTTAATAGGTAAAGCGTGGCGACCCCCTCGCCTATAGATATTTCACATCAAAAGTAGTTTTTGAAGGTGTCAGTAGGCCTACTATGTAAGTAGAGAGAGACAGGCTCGAGAAGCTATAAAACGCGACATATTGACAGAAATGTAATGTCATGTCAATATGTCGCGTTTGACAGCTTCTCGAGCCTGTCGCTACTTTCATAGTAAGCCTACGGGCAAAATCAGAATTTATAATCAGAGACGGAGCCCCTCAGACGTCGTCTCCTTCACGATATTTTTCTATATTAATGCGCTAGGCCGTGGTCCGAGGCTCCCTTGAGCCCCTAGACGCGTTGGTATATGACTTTTTTTTTGGGGTAGTCTTCCGCTCCCCCGCAAGTCCGGTGAAGCTTGATTGGTCGTACCTTTTCAACACAAGCATAAGTGAATGAGGGATTTTCAAGATGGAATTTAAGAAAAAATTTGGCTGGAAGAGATCTCTTTGTAGAGATAAGCTCGCCTTTGCAATTAAATTTATAACAAATTTTTGTGTTGTTTATGTGCAATAAAGTATAATTATATATAAAAAAAGGTTCTGTTGACTCAAATAGATGGCGTGCATGTCGAATAAAATGTCAAAAGCGAACTTGTCAAACCAGTCAGGGCAGATAACAAACTGGCAACACTATTGTTGTCACGTCAATCGTCACGCACTTTGTCTTTTATTTTCATTTCGTGTTTTTTCGTGCTGAGTTGCGTTTAAATTTTTGATTCGTTTTAACAGTGACCTTTTTGTGACTTCTTTTCCTACCTTCAAGCACGTCTATTTTGTTTGACGTAAGAGTTAGTGCAGCGCCATCTCTTACGATACGACCATAATGAAACCTTTTTTTGTTTTTAGAACTGTCAAGATGAAAATCCCTCATAAAAAAAAAAGCCTACAGGGCCAAGTATAATATTGTGGAATACCTCGGGGTGTCCCAACCGATAAGTGAGGTCAGCGAGGGTGTAGTCGGCGAGGTTCCTGGCTGGGAAGGCTCCGAGCCCGGGCTTGGAGGCGGCCCAGCGCCGGATCCTCTCTGATGGGTCCGAGCAGCCGGCGCGCGTGTCCACGTAGAACACGTTGTTTATGAACAGGAACCCCGACGGAAACAGCTCCTGACAACACACCGCACAATCAATAGTGTCTAAACACATTAATGACGAATTTATCCCTTCATCACCCCAAAATGGCCTCCAAGTTTCAAATTCCTAATTTAATGTCACACGTCAATCTTTGGGTCACGGATTTACATCCCGATCGATCCAGTAGCTATATCAAAATCGACGCATCCGTTTAGGAGCTACGATGCTACAGACAAACAGACACACACACACACAGAGAGAGAGAGAGAGAGACAGATAGACACCGCCAATTTTCGCGTCAGGGGTTAAAAACAAGTGTAAATATATGCGGTACCTTGGCAGTGGCTCTGGGCGTGTCGTTGATAGCGTGGGACACGTCGACGCGCATGTCCAAGTCGTTGACGCACAGGAAGCTGTCCCGCAGCTCCTCCAGCCGCTGCCGGCCCACCATCACCAGGTCGCGGCAGAACACCGAGTGACGCCCGCGGTACTACACAGTACAAATGGAACTTTTTTTTTTAATTGACCTATGCTTGTGTGAAAAGGTACGACCAATCAAGCTTCACCGGACTTGCGGGGGAGCGGAAACTCTACTCAAAAAAAAAAAAGTCATATACCAACGTGTCTAGGGGCGGCTCAAGGGAGCCCAAATGAAACTAAACATTATTAGGAGCCGTCACGGGACGCCTGGCATATGTGAAACATTCAAATTAATAATATTTTAGTTTATCATACTAATATTATAAAGAAGAGAGATTTGTATTTTTGTGTACTGCATGTTTATAATGAATAAACTCAAAAACTACTGTGTCGATTTCAAAAATTCTTTCAACATTACAAAGCTACATTCACCCTGAGTAACATAGGCTACCTTTTACCACAGAATACCAAATAGTAGTCCTTTTACCACGGGAAAAAGCCTGATTTCCACGGGAAAAACTGCTTACGCGAGCGGAGCCGCGGCGGAAAGCTAGTGATGAATAAATAACTACTGTGTCGATTTCAAAATTTCTTTCACCTATACAAAGCTACATTCACCCTGAGTAACATAGGCTACCTTTTACCGCGGGAAAAAGCCTCATTCCCACGGGAAAAAATTAAATGAAAAATAAAAAATAAAAAAACAAAAAAAACTTACATTGAATAATACTAGTTACACATTTACTTATAACTAGCTTCCCGCCGCGGTTCCGCCCGCTTTAAATTTTTTTTTCCACGGGAATGAGGAATTTCCCCGCGGTAAATCGTAGCCTATGTTCTTTTCCAAGGTCTATTCTATCTTTGTGCCAAGTTTTACCAAAATCGGTTCAGTAGTTTCGGAGCCCGTTTAATTATTAGAAATTTTTTCGGTATTTTTTTACACCTTGGGTTACATTATTAAAGTTTTAGTAAGGATCCCTAATTTTTTTGATTATAAATTATAGCCTATGTTACTCAGGGTGAATGTAGCTTTCTAATGGTGAAAGAATTTTTGAAATCGGCACAGTAGTTTTTGAGTTTATTCATTACAAACATGCACGCATACACACACACACACACACACAAATACAAATCTTTCCTCTTCATAATATTAGTGTAGATAAAGAATACTCACAAATTTTTGCTTCTGGTAGCAGAATGGGCGGTAGATGCGGATGTGGAATATGAGATCTTGTCCAGGAGACAGTGGTGTTCCCTTATCTGTTGACTCATCCTGAAAGGTGCAAAATATAATGCAAAATGATTTTATTAGTAAAAAAAGTTTTAACAAATAATAGCACTCATTCCAGCCTGAAGCTGAGTTGAAACTATGCTATAATATGCTATTTATAGCTCATAGCACAACAATATTCCGTGCCATACATTGTTATGGATACATTCACATTGTACTTATATATTATTCACTTACTCTCAAAAATCCCTCTTTGCTATACTATAAAGCACAATAGTATAGCATGCATAGTCTGATCTGACGGAACTCTGCTAAATTCAGGGTAGGCCCCTCAGTGGAGGCATAAATTTAACAATCTTCTAACATAAGATAAGATAAGATAAAGATTTTATTTGAACATAGAAAACAAATTACAATTGTTCAACAGTGGTCCCCACACTAGGTTCAGACCTGTATTGTAGGCGACCAAAAATAATTTCTTACAAAACCAAGTAAATCAATACATTTAAACAAGGTATAAAAACTAATTTAACAGAATTCTAATCTTTTCAACTTTTGCAACCAAGCTAAGCTGAACACTGTCTGTTGAATAGAGGGAGAATTTCAGAGTGTGTTCAACTTACCTTTCACTTGCCCATTTACCACACTTTGTGGTTGAATAATTATATCTAATTTTGTATTATTCTAATGATCTAGTCTAGGATGATTCATTGATTCCAACATAATAACAATGTAACATACCTCAACCGGCATTGGTATCAACCGAATGCCTCGGTACTTCAATCTCCGCACATACATATCTGTAGCGTCCTTTTCCTTCCTCATTCTGAACTTGTTGACGATGCACAGCTTGCTTTTACTCAGCTCTTCGCTTGTTTTGTTCAACATTTCATCACAGAATATTCCAATTGAAGGTGTGTTTGTTTGCATGTCTAGTTCTTTACCAGTTAATAAATGATCTGGGCTGAAAACAATACATTTTATTTTATTTGGGAAGTTAACAACAATAATTCTCAAATTAAATAAAAATTCAAAATTGTACGACTAAGACAAGTCTTACCTGCAATACTTTGCAAGGCTTGAGAATTCCTCATCAGTTAGTCCATTACCAACAAAATCCTTTATTTTACTGTCAAGAAATGTCTTTAACTCGGCCTTAGAATTTGGTAGCCCGTGTATGGGCAGTATTTTAAAAGCTTCAGGTATCTTACTCGGTACAATAGTCCTGGATACATTTTGCACATTTGCTGGTATGTAGTACCATTGAGAAACCTGGTCTTCAGTATAAATATTCAATTGGTTCATCTGGCTCATTTCTAATTCTTCCAAACTGTCATCTGCGTTCTCTATTTCAGGGTTTAGTAATTGTTTTTTTGGTGATGTTCCATTGGCAACAGATAATGGTTTCTTTCTTTTGAGTGCTTTTGGTTGTTTGAAATTTTCTTCAATAACTGTTGTTCCCTCTGAGCGGATGGAGTCTGATGCCAAGCTAGATTGACTTGTGATAGCTGTACTATTTTCAGGACCATCCAAGTTCTGGCTAGGCAAAGCTGCTTCAAGCGGAAAATTCTTATCAATAAATTCATGTATCTGAACCTCACTTATGCTACCTGCATTTCTTTCACCCGTATTACTGGCAGTTTTTGCAGGATTTGTATTTGCACCTGCTGTATCCATAGCTACTATTTCTATTCTATCAGTAGGAGGGCCTAAATCCATGTCTGATCCCGTGTCTGGTAAGCAACCTTCATTCTGGCTCTGACAAGAGATTTGCATGTCTTCATCTTCACTGCCAACCGGCGACTTTTGTGGTACATTTTGCGGCATATTTATAACGTCTGCATTTATTACCAGATAGACAGAATTAAAACGAAGTGATTATATAACGGAACACTATTACTCCTGTAAGATTATCTAAATGCTCAGTGGACCTCACTCAGCTTCAGCAGTGAACAAAACAGAAGTTAACAGAACCGAAAAACAAAAAGTCAGAAAACGCGCAAGTCCATGGGCGCGTTCAGTTCAGGGGCGCGCGCGTTCAGGAGTGCGTTCTGTGGCTTCGAGCGTAGTTATTTGGGTAAAACCCGTTTGAGTTGCAACCGAGCCACTGAACGATCGAGTTGTTTTTATAACCTCAAATATTTGACGAGAGAAAATTCTTCTCCTGTCTCAATTGTTTTCTACTTTTATCTTTTATATACATTACAGACCTATTAGACGTGTGATATACAAATTTAACAAAATTATTCGAAAGTAACTACGAAACAAAATGGCGGGCTTTTTGAGTCTTTTGACTTTGACATAAATTGCAAGCTTTAAACGTCAAATAGCTGTCAGAGTAAAAATTAACGCATCTCATTAGACGGTTGTTTTTTTTTTTTTTTTTCTGATTTTGGCGCCAGTTTTACTTTGCGCCAGTGTCAAGTTTATTTTCAAGGTAGGGAAACTAAACGCGTACAAACAAAGAATAACGGAATTTGGAAAGGAAGGATAGTCAGGTTATTTGATAGTTAAGAGTAAGAATTATACTAAAATATAATGAAAGGGATAGAGGAACATCAAATCTTTATATTATTACGTAAAATAAATTCAGATAATATATTACAATATACAAGTGGATACATAAGAAGGCACGAGACACGAGTCGGAAACGGAACTTTAAGAGACTGGAGAGAAAGGAAAAATGAAGAATGGTCATAACGGGAGCAAGAAAAAAATATATGATCTAAGTCACCCACATCCAACCCACATTCACAAATATCAGAGTTTAAAATACGGAGTCTAGCCAAATGAGCCGGAGTACATACGTGACCTAAGCGCATGCGAGTGATGATTGAAGTTGTTAATTTAATAAAAGTTACTTTTGAGAACCATGGTTTAGAGGGAATAGTCGGCTGGATCTTAAAGTATGATTTACCCTTTAATTGTGTGCTTTCTGTCCAAAGATTGTTCCAGGAATCCTGGAGATAAATTCTGGGCAGTAAAGCCAAGTCATGGCAAAAAGTTATATACGGAAATTTATCACCATACTGTATTGCGTCTTTAGCCAATTGATCAGCCTTTTCATTACCTTTTATTCCAGTATGGCTCGGAATCCAAGCAAATTTAACAGAAAGGTCCTGAGTTGCGCACAAATGGAGCTTTTCCCTAATGTCTATTACGGTGGGATATGACGGTTTTAATTTAAATGGAAATTTACAAATTGTCTGCAAGGCACTTTTCGAGTCAGAGAAAATTACTGTTCTTTTAAGTTTCATCATTAGAATTAACTCTACGGCCTTAAGAAGAGCAAAGCACTCTCCGGTGAAAACCGAAGATTCCGGAGGCAATTTAATTTTTTGCACTAAATTAAGTTTAGGATAGAACACCCCCACACCTACGCAATCTGAAGGAGATAATTTCGATGCATCTGTAAATATATGATTATAGTTATACCAATTAAGCTCATCAATATTTGAAATAAATTGAATGTTTCCTTCAGTCTCATACTTATTTAAACCAATATCATAATATACATCTGGTGCTAAAGTTAAAGATTCAAATTGGCTTTCAAATAAAGGTAAGGAAGGGGTGCGGTGCAGTCGGTTCTGAATAGTTAGATATCTACGATAGCTTACAACGAGACAAGGTATAGATTTATGACGCCAATAGTTAGAAGTTTCAATACAGGCATGCAAGTCACGAACTTTAGGTAGAAGAGGGTGATTAGAAAACTGGAAACATTTAAATAGAAAGCGGTCACTTAAAAATTGGCGCCTCAATTTAAGAGGGGGTTCGCAGCATTCCACCTGAAGAGCATTAATGGGACTCGAACGCATAGCACCCAAGATAATACGTAAAGCTTTTGATTGAATCATGTCAAGCATTTTAAACCCTGATAAATTGCCACTCTCCAAGAGGAATGTTCCATAGTCTAGGACAGACCTCAACATGGCATTGTATAACATTTTCAAGGAAAAGGGGTGGGCTCCCCACCATATTCCAGACAGGCATCGCATGATATTAAGTATTTTCTCACATTTAGATACTGCATATTTGGCATGAGGAACACCTGTAAGTTTATTATCTAAGATAACACCCAAAAATTTAACGTGGTCTACAACGGGAAGTGGGTGATTGTTATATAAAATATTAATGGATGGGGCAGATCGTCTCCTTGAAAAAACAATTACATTGGTTTTGGATGTTGATAATTCGAGACCATTCTCGTCTAACCATTTTTTTAAAGTATCTAGTGAAGACGTTAATGTAGAACATGCATTCTGAAGAGAGCCATTAATTGCATATAGAACTACGTCATCGGCATATTGTAAAATATTTATAGCACCAGAAAGAGATGATTCTAAGTCACAGGTGTAAATATTGTATAAGATCGGGCTAAGGACTGAACCTTGTGGAAGGCCTTTAAAAACATTGCGGGTGATTTTTTCACCATCATTAGTAATCAGTGAAATAGATCTTAATGATAAAATATTAATTATAAAGTTCACTAGTAGACATGGAACTTTTAATTTAATTAACTTTTGTTTCAGAATTGAAATAATGACATTATCGTAAGCTGCAGAAATATCCAAAAAAGCAGCTACAACTGACTTATCGTAAGAGAGAGCAAGGCGTACATCAGTGGTAAGGATACTAACATTATCCAATGTAGATTTGGCTTTTCGAAAACCAAATTGATTATGACCTAGCAGTCGTTTGTGCTCAACAAACCATTCAAGACGGTTTTTTATTAGGTTTTCAGCAATTTTAGATAAGACGGATGGTAAAGCTATTGGTCTGTAGGATGCCGCATCATTTTGGGGCTTATGGGGTTTTTTTATAGGAATAATTTCTTGTGATTTCCAGGAAGGCGGAATATTGCCAGTTATCATTACAGAATTAATTAAGTCAAGATAGTAAGATAGCGCTGTATCACTAAGATGACTAAAAAAGGAATAAGGGATACCATCTTCACCAGGGGCGGAATTTCTGACGCTCGAAAGTACACCTTTGAGTTCATACAAAGTGAATGCTGCTGATAAGGGAGATATAGTATCTGTGTCAGGTATATGAGGTAGTAGTGAAGAACAAAAATTATTCTCAGGTGCCAAAGGTGGAGCTAGTCTATCTAGAAAATCATCAACAATAGTTGAGGGAATTCGGAAAGAAGACGATGTATCGTGAAAAGCAGACTTAAACCGTTTTATCCTCTGCCAGACCTCCGAGGGACATGTAGCAGGGGAGAGAGAAGCACAAAATGACCGCCAGCCTTCATGTTTTTTGTCTTTTAAAAATTTACGTGTGGTTTTAATGACGTTATTTAGTTCTTCTAGATTTTCATCTGTCATACTTCGGGCGTACTTTTTTTCAGCTTCTTTTCTTTTTTTGACCGAATCCGAACAATCCTTGTCCCACCAGGGTGGGAAAGGGATTCTTCCAGAAGAAGATCTCTTAACGGAAAAAATCTGATCTGCAGCTTCCAATAGACAATTAGACAGAGCGATGTTTGAATCTATTTCACCCCCTTGGACTATTTCAGGTAAGACAGCAATTTTGCTATCAACAAGGTTTTTAAAAGCAGTCCAGTCAGCATTATTTAAATTGTATTTTAATCGAGGTTTGCGTTTTTCAGAAGGTGCGTTCGGGATAGGAGAGGAAATTATAAGAGGGAAATGATCACTTCCGAAAGTTGAAGTGTAAGGAGACCAAGAAAATAACGATGCCAAGTCAGGGGAACATATCGATAAGTCCACTGCACTTTTTTTTTCATTTGGTTTTGTGCGACGGGTTGGGGCTCCAGTATTTAATATACACAAATTATGTAAGTCCATAATTTCGACTAGTTGTTCTCCAGAATAATTTGTTATTTCGCTGCCCCACAACTGGTGGTGACAGTTAAAATCACCAAGAACTAGGAATGGTCTATTTAGGTTACTAAATAAATGACTTACTTTGTTAAGAACATCAGAATAGGAACGTGACAGATAAATAGATACAATAGATATATTATGAATTTGTACACCTATTATGTCTATAAAATCATCATTGTTTAGAGAGGGAGGAAAAGTTAGTTGAGAAAATGGTATGGAATTTTTAATCAATATGGTGACACCACCATATCCATCAGAACGATCCTTGCGGAGACATGAATAACCCGGAACATTAAAAATACGTCCCGGCATTAGCCATGTCTCCGAAAGAGCAATAACTATTGGATTGTACTTATTGATTAGAAAAATTAAATCAGTTTTTTTAGGAACTATACTACGACAGTTCCACTGTATTATTATTGAATCCATTGTTGGAACTAACAGCTAATCTTTCAGATATTAAGGCGACGTGGGACGGTTTAAGTGAGTTGGATTGCAAAAGGGAATTTATAAGAGTGAGAACTGTTTCAAAAATTGAATCTTCTGATTTATCTGTTGTTGAGGCAAGAGCGCAACCATTTTTAGGTTCAGGCAGATCATAATCCTTTAATAAGGCATTGTGGGCGATACGGTCATACCCACCTTGAATTTTTGGAGGGGAGCGAGGCTTTTGAAAAAATGTTTTTCTGTATGACGATTGAACAGTAGAATTATTATTATGTGTTGAGGAAGAGGGCCGATAGTCCTGTCTATTATTATTAAAGGAAGTTGAGGGAGCAGAAGTTAAAACATCTGAATATGATCTTGAACTAGAGGGATGTAGTTTGCTAGCTTCTATGTAGGATATGCAACTTTGTGCCATTGTAATCTTAATGTTTTTTTGTCTTATAAATTCCGGGCATGACTTATTAGTAGCAAAATGAGAGCTTCCACACATTGCACAAAAAGCCGAATATTCATCCTTGTGGCAAGATTCCCCTAAGTGATCATCACCACATTTAAAGCACCTTGGCGATTTAGAGCGACACTGCGTTTTTGTGTGTCCATATCTGCAGCACCTGTAGCATTGAATCGTAGGATAAATGTAAGTTTCAACGGGAAGTGCATTATAGCACATAAATATTCTTTTGGGTAAGATTTGGCCATCAAATGTGAGGACTACAGAGTTAGAGGGTTTCCATACAGTATTTCCGTCATTAAAAACTTTGTAATTAAGACGCCTGACTTTTATGATGTTTCCGCAACCAATTGGTGTGGATATATTGGCCTTTATTTCTTCCTCATTCCAATCAGAGGGAATACCGCGTACTAATCCAAGTCGAGTTACGTTAAAAGTTGGTATAAATGCCTTGAAATTGTTTTTAATCAAAAGGTCACTGCATAAGAAGTTATTAGCATCATCACATTGAGAAAATGCAACCGCACAACGGTTTCTACCTATCCTTTTCACGCTGCCGGGAATGATGTTCTGGATATTGTTCTTTTTAAGGAAATTACCAAATGTTATAGGATGTAGAATAGTGGAGTCGTTCGGAGAGGATTCAATACGTTGTACATGAATAAGATAGGGGGCTGTATCAGAGGCAAGATATGTACTCCGGCCAATCTGGCGAGCCTCTTGATCTTGAGAAATTGGAGTTTGAGATCGAATGGCCGTTGACTGTGAATTCAAAATGGGTGGCGATATTTGAGATTGCTGGCTGGAAGTTAGCAACGTTGCTTCTTGTTCAGGTACTACCGGTGTTGTCTTTTTCATCAATACCGTGTTATCATTTATATTACTTATGTTTAAACATTGACAGTAACTGCCGTTATTTTTTTTGCCATCTACCTTTTTCCTTCTACGTTTAGAACAATCCCGGCATATTCTTATATAATTTGTCCGTTTCCGACCTGACGACGACTGTGCAATATCTTCCGTCCGAGAAGATACTGAACCATCTGTGTCCATTTTGCTGAGTTCATCTTGCGAAACTACAACAATGGATGAGCCCACGGGGAGATTCAGGCCTGGCATTAGCCAACCTGTACCCCCCTGACTTGGGTCGGGGGGGGGTCGGGTTTTAACTAAGTCCCCTTTGAGTTTTTAGCTAAATTCGCATTGCTAGCTGAAAAATAATGATGCAGCGGTACACTATGAGGTCTTACCTTACAATATCAATAAGATTTTCTAATGAAGCACGCGAAGATTTTTTAAAAATAAATATTAAAAAATTCTGTAATTTACATACATTTTGGGGTTATAAACGCTAGTTGATGTTACGTATCTTTTAATTTTCATTAAAAAATAAGAGAAAGGCAACAGGCATACAGCCAAAAAAAAAAGAATTATGTATTCTGCCAATTAAAAATATAGTCCAATCTGTGTATAATGAATGGCAAATGAAGGCTTCAACCTATTATAGGAGGAAAAAAGGCGGGCGAAGCCCCCCCATTTCTGAAGTGGTATTCTAAGCCCTTATAGATTTTTCAACCCGATTACAAAAAGGTTACTGGCTTTGATAATAGTAGCCAGGGCGTCAACCGAAGCGGGGGGACGGGGGGGCGCAGCCCCCCAAAAGAGGGGGCTCGGGGGGCGCAGCCCCCCGCTAAAAAAAAAACAAATCTCTACACAGAATTAAATCGATTGGTTAGGTTAGGTTAGACTGATGTCAATAACAGAGCGGAGGGAGCCGAGCGAGCGGAGCGAGCGTACCGCGGCAGCGGTCGGCGACCGCCGGAGAATTAAATTTTTCAAAGTTGATTTTTGTTATTGTAAACTGGACTTAAATAATAAAATACCTATACAAGATTAGGCTGTATAATAATTTAACCATTGCCTACGTAACGATTAAAGGAAAAAAAAGGTTAGAAGAAAAGAAATTGGCGTTTTTTGTACTGAAAATGTATGTAATTAATTTATTTTGTGAAAGTGATTTAAATGTGTTTATTACAAAAAGGATGCATTAAAACTGTAAGTAGAGACTTTCTAGAACCACCCCACATCATTTCCTTCTCACCATTCATGAGAAATTAGTAAAAACTAAAAAGCGGATCTGGTTAAAACTTTTACCTCGGGGGGCTCATTCATACAGAGGGAACAATATTTACAATTATGTACAAAAAACTTACCCGAAAGTCAGCAAAAACTACACAAAAATACAGATATATACACTAGATATACTATAAAGCTATACAACCTAGACTATCCTTAGAATTTACAATATTAAAATTAAAATTTGTTTTTCCAATACGCTAGATAAACCACCCGCCACGAAGTTTCCCGCGCTTTTTCTTAGACGGTTGTTTGGTTGTTTCGCTCTGAGCCACGGAACGGGTGAAACTACTCTCTGACAGCTGTCAGATCAGAGCGTAGTTTCACCCGTTCCGTGGCTCGAGCGCGTTCAGTGGCTTCGTACGAGTGCACTCGAGCGCGCTCTGGTGCGCGCTCTAACCGTTCCGTGGCTCGGTGAAATTTTACCCTGACAGCTGTCAGAGCGTAGTTTCACCCGTTCCGTGGCTCAGAGCGAAACAACCAAACAACCGTCTAATGAGATGGTTAATTTTTACTCTGACAGCTATTTGACGTTTAAAGCTTGCAATTTATGTCAAAGTCAAAAGACTCAAAAAGCCCGCCATTTTGTTTCGTAGTTACTTTATAACAATTTTATTAAATTTGTATATCACAGGCGTCTAATACGTCTGTAATGTATAGAAAAGTGGAAAAAAATAGAGACAGGAGAAGAATTTTCTCTCGTTAAATATTTGAGGTTATAAAAACAACTCGATCGTTCAGTGGCTCGGTTGCAACTCAAACGGGTTAAAATTTAACCGAACAACTACGCTCGAAGCGACTGAACGCACTCTAGAGTGGCAAGTGCGAGATTTTTACTCACGAAACGCGCTCGATAACTACAACGTAAAACTTTAGTTCAGCGAACTGTCTGCAGATGGCGTAGTTTCAATTCCATACAAAATCGCGTTTAAGCTCTCGCTATCGAGCGCGTTTACTTTGGTTGCAAAACTCGCACTCGGCACTCAGAGCGAAACAACCAAACAACCGTCTTATGAGATGGTTAATTTTTACTCTGACAGCTATTTGACGCTTAAAGCTTGCAATTTATGTCAAAGTCAAAAGACTCAAAAAGCCCGCCATTTTGTTTCGTAGTTACTTTATAATAATTTTATTAAATTTGTATATCACAGGCGTCTAATACGTCTGTAATGTATATAAAAGTGGAAAAAAATTGAGACAGGAGAAGAATTTTCTCTCGTTAAATATTTGAGGTTATAAAAACAACTCGATCGTTCAGTGGCTCGGTTGCAACTCAAACGGGTTAATATTTAACCGAACAACTACGCTCGAAGCGACTGAACGCACTCCATGGTCAAGTCCATCACGTGTGGTAATGGCAATAATGTACAACCTGATAATCCGAGTTTGCACACCCCGATAATCTGTGTCCATGATTTTTGAAATACGGGCTGCGCTTTCCATACGCTTTACATTAGTACAAATTAGCACGAGTGTCAACGACGTCAACGGATAACAGTAAGATAATATAAGATAAAACTTTATTTAGTAAAAGTAGAGGATTACAAAATAATCGGAAGCCCTGCAGCCTGTATTAGTTTAAACTGTGTTACAGGTTACAGTGTTCCCCAAGCTAACAATAAGTTTAATACTTTAGTTAAGTAGGTACATAACGCATTTAATACATAACATTTCATAACAAGGTAAGTTTGAGTGAAAGCATGTGTGTGGTGATTGAACGTGATTTTATGTGAATATAGGTGTATATAGTATATACAGAGCGGTTGTGTAATTTGTGTTTGTGTTAATATAAATCTATATCTGTGTTTAATACAGTGTTATTATGTGAGTATTAGTGTATTATTATATAAATATGTGTACTAAATTAAACAGTCTTTGAATATCAATAAACTCGTAGTAGGTGAGCAAGTGTGCACTTTGTGGTAGCCCTACGATCTATGTCTTGGGATCGGAGGCTGTGTGAACATCCTCCACATGCCAGAGTATGCAGCTAGTTGTATGGTTATTGTATATTATTATTGTAATCTTATCTTATCTTACATCTCGTTCAAACCAATTTTCGTTGGAAGTTTTCATAGTAATGCACATCGTATTTTTTTTTTTGTTTTATCATTCTCTTATTTTAGAAGTTAGGGGGGGGGGACACACATTTTTCCACTTTGGAAGCGTCTCTCGCGCAAACTTTTCAGTTTAGAAAAAAATGTTATTAGGAACCTAAATATCATTTTTGAAGACCTATCCATAGATACCCCACACGTATGGGTTTGATGAAAAAAATTTTTTTTAGTTTCAGTTCTATGTATGGGGCCCCCCTAAATTTATTGTTTTTTTTATATTTTTGTAAGAAAATCTTAATGCGGTTCACAGAATACATCTACTTACCAAGTTTCAACAGTATAGGTATTATAGTTTCGGAATAAAGTGGCTGTGACATACGGACGGACGGACGGACGGACAGACAGACAGACAGACATGACGAATCTATAAGGGTTCCGTTTTTTGCCATTTGGCTACGGAACCCTAAAAACTACTACTTTCACATCATCCATCATGCATGGGTCATAGGCGTCCAAATTTTGCGAAGCCTTTTATTCAGGTGTGGTGTGCCGTGGGTGTGCGTGCCCTGCCCTGCCCTGCCCTGCCTCCCGCACGCACGACCACGACGTCATGCTCATGCATGCGTTCGTCCGTCGTGCTCAGTGCGTGCGTGTGAGCCGCACCGCAGATTTATTATGTGTACGCTATTTAAACACGTACGCACATTCTGTCAGTGTCAAACTGACTGACATGACATATTGTTTGTGACATACATATTTTTGTTGTTGGGTGAAGTTGTTTTCAATCTCAATCTCAATTCTCATCAAAAATACAAAGGAAAAAACTGCAATATGTTGACTTTATGGAATTTGTTTGAGGCGTCGTTACTTTGCCTAAATGCAGTTTGTGTTCTGCACGAAGAAAGGTTTATGCAGAAGAGTAAGCTCCTTTCATAACATAAAGAAACTTGTAGTTCTCATTTAACCAAAGTTATTCAAATTTTTATCACTCTCCTACAAGCAAAAAGAGTACAAAACATCTGTTTATATTGTTTAAATAAATTAAAATATCTTCCGGCAGACCCTTTATGACCCACCATCTATACATATTTCATAAGAATAAATTAAAGAATAGATTAACAATTTAAAAGAAAATAAACAATTTTATATAAATAATTAATAATAATTAATTATTGTGACCATCAATACACATTCTGCCTTAAATAATGGTATTAATTTTTTTTTCTAATTGATAATCATTAATTCTATTGTGATTTCAGTGGGATGGGGAGCCAGTCAGAACCAAGGTTTTGAAGATCAGTCAACAATAAAATTTCAGATACTCAACTTGGTTAGATCCATCAGAACCGTCACACGGAGTAAGTAATTTTCCAACGCTAAATCTAAAGTAGAAATGTAAAAGTATCTCCTTCAAATTAGCCAGATTAATCATATCTCAAAAAGGTTTAATAAAAAACAGCTCTAAATTGAAAATGTGAGTTGGTAATTTTTCATCAACTTTAATTTTTTTTACCTTACTAATGAGAATATTTCCTTTTGTTCCAGTTCCGCTGATTATACTCAACATATTAACAATATTATTTAAATTATTACTAGGATAACATTGTTTAAGTTTATGATTTGTTAAAATTATCTAAATAAGTAATATTTTAATTTGTATTCTGAATTTGCCTTAAAGATTGTAATAAATAATTCCTGATTATTATTTATGTGTTTTTTTATTACTGACAAGGCAATAAAACTTTTGAGAGTGCGGCTCCACTTATAAAGGATTACATTAAACTATGTATAAAGCCTGACCAGGAAAATTATTTTCCATTTTGAGAAATTTCAATGGAAACTAACTATAAAATATATTTTAGGTGGTGCCTCCAAAGCAGGTTTTTTATTTATTAGGTCAGGCTTTACATGACTAAAGTTTTTTATATTTGAGAACTTTCAATACTACCTCAAAGTTAGCACGCATAATAATTATATAGATAATTTATGTTTGTATGTTTCCTATAAGATTGGATAATTACCAGCAAAATAAATAAAATGCTTGTTATTGTATCTGGGGGTATTACATTATAAAAGATATATGATCAAAGATCTTTGACGCAAAGATTAGAAAGGGACGCAGTTATGCGCAAGAGTGAGCGCGGGGTATTTGTATCTCATTCTAACGCATAACTGCGTCCCTTTCTAATCTTTGCGTCAAAGATCTTTTACAATGTAATACTGAAATTGTAATGCTTGAATCCATTACTCTCAAATCACTTCTCCAAGTGATTTACTCTAAAATGCATTTAAATATTTTTATGATTCCTTTAATAAATGCATGTCGTGCTAAATTTTAAACGCTAGGCTTTTAGGCCGATGAACGTTTTAAACGAAAAGGGACGCAGTTATGCGCAAGAGTGAGCGCGATGTATTTGTATCGTATCTCATTCCAACGCAACGCATAACACGTAGTACATACTATATTTATACTGTGGCATAACTGCGTCCCTTTTCGTTTTTGCACGACTTTTGTTTGTCGCCACCGCCGCCAGTGTGATAGTGATAGCGCGCTAAGCAAAATACCAACAACAAATAAATTCAACCAAATGGTACTTTAATTATTTTCTGAACGCAGCAAATTGAATGGAAAAATTTGTCTTGTCCATGGACTTTTTGGGTGCGGATAATGTGCACCAAATAACTCGCAGCAAATAATTGGCAACCAAATAAGTGCAGGCCAATAATTGGCGTTTTTGCCTCGAGTTATCACACTGCACGAAATTTCGTGCGTAATTTTTAGTGCTACTTATTGTAGCGCTCCAATACTACGCACTGAGTAAAATTCAGCCAATAAAATGCACTAGAATATTTGCAACAAGTTAAAAATTTTATATACTCGAAGTACTGAGTGAATATTATTGACTGCACAATATTCGTGCGCTCGAATAACTCGCACTCCAATAACTCATTACAAGGTCACGGAGTTCACGTTCTTTTTTTTTTAATAGTGTGGTAGAGCTGCCCACAAGATGACATATTCCGATTAATTAAATTAGAATCGAGGTTTTTTTCCGAGTTTATAGGTAAATACAAAGAGAAAAAATAATTATATACGGGTAAATACATACTATGTAGTAAATACATACCTAAATAAACTCGTACTTTGTGAAGAAAATGGGAATCAAACTAATACTTAATCATTCATCAGAAAGTTAAAAAAAACCTACTTGGTTAAATAAATTAAAACAAGATTAAAACTTAATGGTTATAGATTATGCTCACTTTGTGGAAGTAAAGTAAGTGGGTACCTAAAGGTAATTTCTTTTCCCTTCTCAATAAACAAATATAAAGGGAAGCAAGCATGGACCTAGTATTATGTAATTACCAAGTCCATGGAAATAAGTAAATTAGACTTGACTTATACATGTAGTTGTAATTATTTTATCAAGCTTTGTTTATATAGGTACCTACCTATATATTTGCAGGTAGGTGCAGATTTTTTCACAATATTATTCTCCACCCACCATAGAAGTATACCGATGAAAAAATAACACCTGGCCACCTATATTCAGCTTCAATTAAATGAAACAAGAAGACTGAAAGTGTGAAGCAGCAATTGTCTTTTGGGAAAATTACTGAACTTATTTTATTTTATTGTAAAGGTACAATAACAAGTAACGGAATAAAAATTACATAAGAGAACACTAGAAAATACAAATTTAAATCTGAAACTCTTTTAAAATTGTACACAACATTCACCAAGACTTGTTAACATTTTAAAGGAGGACACTAAACTATTAATAGAAACATTACTATTATTACAAACAAATACGGATGTATTTATTTGTAACAATATTACTGATGAAAGGAAGAAAAAAGGTTTGTAAGAGGGCAAAAGTAGAGAGAATATAAATACATAGGTACATGGGCAATCTTGATGGAACTTGGTAGTACTTGGTACAAAGATAGAATATAAAGGGAGTAACATAGGCTACCTACCTTTTACCGCTGGAAAAATTGTCATAGGTACCTACAGGAAAAAATGTTTACGCGGGCGGAAGGCTAGTAATTAATAAAATGATAACCTAATTATAGGCTTGCTTGTTTAATTTGTAATGTGGGTTTCAAGGTTGACCTATGTCACAAACCTATATCATTGTATTGCAGTTTGTAGTCATAATAAAACAGCAATAATTATTATTTGTTATATTTTTAAAGTAAATAACACAAACATAATTTATACAAAATTGATGGTTTATGGAGAAGTAAGAAGTACAATGAAATTTCATTATTTTCTGCCTGAGCAATAACATTGTCCCTGTATTTGGGCATAAAATTCAATGTAGTACATTTAACCCCGCCCTGAAGTTGACTCTCTGACCCATTTATCTTCCACCACTGTCTCCTCATCATATCAAGGGTGCCAGCAGAATAGGAATTTTCTCGTTGTTGGTAGAATCCACAATAAACCCACACTCTTCGTGATATACGCGTTCATTCGACTAGCAGTGATTCGAACCGCCGACCTTTCGATCCTACATTCATCGAGCCGAGCCAGTAATTTTCGGACCTTGGTTACGGACTCTTTCTTTGTATTCTTTCTTTCCAGTCCAGCAAAGCATACAATATCCATAGAATCTGTACTGGCATCTTACTTCTTTTGTTTCTTTAATTTGCACCTTTTGGAAGCACTTCTCTTGTCTTTTATGATTTGAAGAAGACAACACACACAGTTTATTTAAACAAGTTTTTCAATAATGTAAGATTTAAATAGAAAACAATCAAATCAAACGAACGTAATTTTGTTTCCGTTCTTTTTTTTGGCTGTCAGTCAGTCATGACATGACGTGAGTCCCTACATTGTACGGCCAGATATTATTTGTAAATAATGTTACTATTAATGACGACGCGGCGAACTAACAGACTTCCCATACTGGAGTCTTTCCAGCCTCGACGCTACGACAGAGCTGCATTTGTTTTAAACAATAATTATTTTTTCGCGAACGCATTTTTTTTTCACTTGCTTTGACGTCGTCGTCGCCTCAACGCTGGCGTTACGACCGTCGACCAGTAGGCCTACTATGTAAGTAGCGACAGGCTTGAGAAGCTGTCAAACGCGACATATTGACAGAACTACTATGGCTCTAATGTCACTATGTCGCGTTTGACAGCTTCTCAACCCTGTCGCTACTTACATAGTAGGCCTGGCCTACAGGGCTTGTTAACCTGGTTAAAATTTCAAACGCTTTCGAATTTCAGACGGATCCCATATTTTTCTTGTTTTGCTCAAAGAGCGAAATGATTTCGGTTTCTGTTCAATTAACCGGTTAAAGAACGAAAAATTTCGCTCGCTCCTCCAAATACCTTTTGTTTGAATGAGACAGCATAAAATGCACGCAATGTGCGCAATGGAATTAACCTGGTTTTTTCCGGTTCCGATATCTGTTCAGAACGAAATTTCGCTCCCAGCAGAATTTAAAGAGCGTAATACATAATATACCAGGTTAAAAATCTTTATTTACCAGGCTTCAAAATACCGGTTTCAAGCCCTGGATTTATGCTTAATTAAGCGGCTATAAAAATAGCTAAATAAATAAACTATTCGATACAAATATACACAATAAATAACAATACTAAAGATAAAAATAACTAAATAACACTTTATTTCATTATGTTACACTCTAACTTTCGTATCGAATAGGAAGCTTTCAGCTTTCTTACCATTTTTGGAAAAAAAAAGAACTACCTACTGGCACACAAAATGTGGCTGCACAGGCCAGAGACCACGATGACGCGCACGAAAAAAAAAACGCGTCGTGTGTTTTCTTTTGCTATGAATAAAATTGCGTTCTGCATTTGAATTATGAAATTTTTTGTATGGGAAAATTTGTTTTATTTTTAACTTCTATTTTTAACCCCTGACGAAAAAGAGGGGTGTTATAAGTTTGACATGTCTATCAGTCTGTCTGTCTGTGGCATCGTAGCTTCTAAACGGATGCGCCGATTTTGATCTAGTTTTTTTGTTTGCAAGGTGTCACAATCGAGAGTGTTCTTAGCTATGATCCAAGAAAATATCTTCAGCATTTGAAGATTATCAACTCTTTTCTAGTTGTTGAAAGGATCAAGTAACGGTTTTGTGATTATTAAATTTTTTAATTTAGTGTTATAGAACTTTATCAATATTTTATTTGCCTATATGTTGACCAGGCACGTATTTAACGCGGAGACAAAGTAATCTAAATTGGGGATATAAAAAACATGAAAATGGGTGCTAAAAATAATGGGTTGGCGATTATTATAAGCTATCATTTTAAATATAAAGTGGCCACTAAATAAATGAAATGCAAGGTAGTTTTTAAATTAAAACTGGCATCGAGTATTTGTTTTGGCAACTAAATTTATTTTCAAGCAGAAACATAATATTATGGCAGATAAAAAAAGACAAAAAGAAAAAGGCATTCAAATATGGCTTCAAAAGTTTTTTATGCGACATTTTAAGAGCTCTAAACAAAGTTTAAAACAGGATGCACAGTTATTATCTTATCTTTTTGAAGTGTATTTTACGGTTATGTAAAAATCAATGCCCAAACGGGCTTTTTTAGATGGAAACCATCAGTTGACAACTAAAAATGACACCTCACTAATATTTTTAGTCGCCAAGTTATTATTTATACTACCTTATCTATATTTTCAGTCGACTTACTTATTACTTTGCTACCTTATAGTAGCTGCCATTATTTGATTTTTATGATAGCCCCCTTTTTAGGCTTATTTATGATAATTAAAGCCAAATAATTTAAAAGCTGCCAAATTATTTTTTTAGTCTGTTGCTAACAGTTTGTCGCCGTTTCAGTTTTAGTCGCCTCGAAAATAATAAGCCATAAATTTAACTTTAACTGTGCGGGCGGACTGACGTTATCGCAGTAACGTGTGAAAGAACATTAAAAAAGCTGTGAAACGTTACAAAGCTATAACTTTGGAAATGATGGCTCGATTTCATTGAAACAAAATACTATGATTTTGAAGTAATATTTTGATGTGTTATGACTCGATCTTTGTTTGTATATAAATTATTGGGTCGTACATTATTTTATCCCGTTTTAGCCGCGCAACCGTGTCAGGTAGCATACACAACGGACGTATAAAAGGGCAGATTCAGGGGGGGGTCTCATGGGGGTCATGACTCCCCTTAGCTGGGCCTATGACTTATGTGTACCACTAATTAAAATAGTTAAACGATGTTTTTATACAGAGTGTACCAAAAAGCAGCGTCAAGCGAAATCCCAGAGATAAAACATCCTTTAGTTGCAGTGGCCAAAACTATTAAACAGTATGAGTTATTTCCTGGAATTTAGAGAATTTCCGATCTAGATAACTTAAACATTCATTAAACTACGGAACCCTAAAAAAGAACAAGACTTTTTGAGATATACATTTTGTAACTGAAACATCACGAACAACCCTTATATAAAACATTTGTTTTCGTAACTTTGATGGAAATTTGAAAAATTATCAGTGAAAAAATTACGGTCAGTGAATTTTGTAATTTTCAACTTAAAATTAATAATATTAATAAGTGGATTCAAAGTTCCTTAGTAATTTTAAAAAATTGGCTTGATTCATAGGTTTTATGATTATAAAAAAGTACCTACATAATGGGGCAACTTTTGCTAGAATCGGACTTTAAAAACATAAAGGTCAAAAATTCTGGAAAATTGTCATTTAAAAAAAGTAGGTATGTGTTTTTGGGAATTTTATCGTTCTTAATGCTACTTAGATTGTTAACTAACCAAAATTGAATGCAGGAAATCAGATGTAAAAAATGTGATGTCTTATTTACCAATTTCTTTTTTAACCCCCGACGAAAAAGAGGGGTGTTATAAGTTTGACGTGTGTGTCTGTCTGTCTGTCTGTCTGTCTGTCTGTCTGTCTGTCTGTCTGTCTGTCTGGCTGTCTGTCTGTGGCATCGTAGCTCCTAAACGGATGCGCCGATTTTGATCTAGTTTTTTTTGTTTGCAAGGTGTCACAATCGAGAGTGTTCTTAGCTATGATCCAAGAAAATATCTTCAGCCATTTGAAGATTATCAGCTCTTTTCTAGTTGTTGAAAGGATCAAGTAACGGTTTCGTGTCGGGGGTTATTAAATTTTTTAATTTAGTGTTATAATTCGTATGTTATCTGTATACCTAATTGATGTTTCACGGAAGACCTTTGAACACTGCTACTTTACTGCTTT
The DNA here is from genome assembly GCA_948473455.1 of Teleiodes luculella. Classification (NCBI taxonomy): domain Eukaryota; kingdom Metazoa; phylum Arthropoda; class Insecta; order Lepidoptera; family Gelechiidae; genus Teleiodes; species Teleiodes luculella. The sequence continues at coordinate 23,405 of CAOKYR010000277.1, read as the reverse complement.
TTAAAACAATTATGAAGAGTCTGGTCAAGTTTTTAATATTACTAAGGAACCATGAAATAACCCATTGTGCATTCCTCGCCCTGTCCAGGCCTGGAGTGAGAAGCTATTGCTGACTTTTTAGTGTAAACGTGTTTTTAACTACTGGCAACACCAATATTACCCACATAATTTTCAATATTCAGGCACTTACCCTCGTTTTTGTGTATATTTACCACTACTCGTCCACGCCGGGTGGGGGCGCGCGCGCTCACCGCAGAGCGCCGCAGCGCACCTTGCCTCATTGCGTTGTTGAATTTTGAAGTGACAACACGTGTTTTACTGGTGATTCTGTCCGACTGTATATCAATACCGACATGAATTACCGATTATGGCAACACATTGCACGCAGTACGTACGAGTTGCGGAAGAAAAGGTGGACAGTTCTGCGGATTGTGGAGCACGAGTTTTGGAGGTGTCGAATTTGGAAAGGTTTTTTTTTTTTTTTTAAACCAGGCAGGTTAGCACTCTAAATTATTGCATGAACAATCATTATTCGACACATTTATTTTTCGAACTTTGAAATAGTGCCGAATTTAATGTCAAATTAATTCGGTACTCCTGATTGGCTGATAAATTTACATGAATGAAGACCTTTTCTTTTCATTCGACGAAAGCAAGTTTCTTTTTTATTTTATTTTATTATTATTTATTTTTATTTACTTTTTGAGACAATAATTTTTGAACGTTATTACAAAGAGATTGGTCGTGTTAATGGAACTTTAGTTTTTGGTAAAGCCTATCGAAATTTGAAAACAATTGGTTTTCAACCTCTTTGACCCTTGGCCAATCAGGAGGTTAACCACGAGACGAATTTACGTCACGTGATAAACAAGAACGTGAGTCTTTTCAAACTTCCTCGTCACGGGGACTAATCAATATACCGCCAGTTTTCTAGTTGTGATTTATGGTGACCGTTTCGGGTTATCAAGCCGAGATCGTCTAATTCTTTATTATTTTATTTTATAAATCACTGCAAGATTTTTGATAATTTTTATGCTCTTAGTATCCGTTTGGAACTATATATATACCTGGGTACTTATATTAAGTACCTAGGTACAATAGTGGGTTGCGGGTACTCACATCTCTCTATTGTGATACGGCTTGTGTATGTCGTTGGCACCGCCACGCTTAATATCTGGCGCAGCCAATCTGATACCTCACTCGGTGAGGAGAAAGCAAGGTATTAGTGGGTTCCTGGTTTTGAACAGCATTCATTTATCTTCCACTCATTACCTATGTTTCCGGATTCCTCTCGATTTCAATCTTCGATTATGAATGCCTCGGGGTTTGAGCTGTCTACTCCCCCCCAAGATCCGTGAAACTTGGTACATGTAAATCTTGCGACACACCAGCGTTGAGCAATAAAAGGGGTACTTACTACTTAAGTGCGCCCATGGTTTCCTGCTGCCTGGCTACCTGAGCTTGATTTTCAGAATTTGATATTGTATGAATAACTTGTGCCCCAAGGTTGTTCCTAAGGTGTAAGGCCTTGAATTCATAAAAAATGCTTCAACAGCAAACTTTAATGGAAATTTTTCGAGCGTTGGTTTCAGCAAAGAGCCTAACTAGTTCCGGTCGAGTGACCGGGTGAGCTGCGCGAGGCGTGTGCTCAGACGCTTCAGCGGCGCAGTGGCTTCCAGTCGAGCGACGGGGTGAGCGGCGCAGCGGGTTCCAGTCGAGCGGCCGAGCGAGCTGCGCAGCGGGTTCCGGTCGAGCGGCGGGGCGAACGGCGCAGCGGGTTCCGGTCGAGCGGCCGAGTGAGCTGTGCAGCGGGTTCCGGTCGAGCAGCGGGGTGTGCTCAGACGCCTCAGCGGCGCAGCGGCTCCAGTCGAGCGGCGCGGCGGGTTCCGGTTGAGCGGCCGAGTGAGCTGCGCAGCGGGTTCCAGTCGAGCGACCGGGTGAGTTGCGCAGCGGAGTTCCGGTCGAGCGACCGGGTAAGCTGCGCAGCGGGTTCCGGTCGAGTGACCGGGTGAGCTGCGCAGCGGGTTCCGGTCGAGCGACCGGGTGAGCTGCGCAGGGGTTTCCGGTCGAGCGACCGGGTGAGCTGCGCAGGGGTTTCCGGCCGAGCGGCGGGATGAGCTGCGCAAGGCGCCTTAGTTTCCGGTCGAGTGGCCGGGGAAACCGCGCAAGGCATCTGAGGTATTTACATAACTTTAATGGTAATTCTTCGAGAAGGGTTGCATTATGTAAATTTTTATATAGTCAAATTTTTCATTCGTTTCTTCAGCTAGTCTCCAGCGTACAGCCAAGACAGCTTCCTGTATCAAACGATATAGGTACTGAAAGTCTGTATATGGTGTATTCTATTCTATTCTATTTCAATTAACACAAATATCTTCTTCTTCACACTTAAGAGCCGCGCTAACCGTAACCAAATTTTTGGTGACATGCATTTTGCCCACAACTAGAGAGCTCTTTTAAATGCAACAACGATAGTTTTTCAGATAATACAGCAGCTGTTTGTTATTTCGTCTGATTTGAGTGGAAAAGTCTGTCTGTGCAACAATGCGCAGCCCGATTGGTCAACAACATAACAATTTTGTGGGACTGTGGATGTGGCTCTCGACATTTCACATCAGCCATGAGCCCCAAACTGAGCTGAACCTGGAAGGTGAAAAGCAAACAGAAGATAGACATGGCGTCGCCGCGCAATCGCAATCGTGTGGCAGACTTAACACTATTGTACTCACACATTAACATATTATTGTGTACAGAATATCGTTCTCACTTTCAGACCAATTTAATATTGTATATCTTTTCCCCCGCCGCGTGATGCACGCATCGCAACGTCGCGAGGCGCATCATGGAATCGTAGCAGCACGACGACGCCGTGGGGCGCAGCGAAACGTGTCTACTAACCGCGGGTAACCGTCTTGCCCGCACCCAAACGACGTAAATCGTCGACGTTGAGCTGGCTTGGACTCCAGACGCCGCTTTGGAAGGACTAATAATTGGTATTATGTATAGTAATCGACAATCGATCAACCTGTAGGTATATTATAGATGTTGACCCTTTTCTAAGGAATAATTATTTAACATACTTCAGTCAGACAAACTAGTAAGCTACATTACATCATAGCAAAACTAACATTGAGTACCTACCTACTCATCGCACAAATTAAGGTTTGGCCTTGTGTCAATTAAAACCCGCATCGCTAAGCTTCAAAGACAGGTATACTACTGTTACGAACTTGCTAGAACGTTCGAGAGATCGCTACTCAAATTAGATATAAGTACATCTAAACAGCTATAAAAGATGGGAAATTCCAATTGCGTCAACAGAGGGATCACGGTGCAAACGAAGATGGACTTTATGTCAACGCTGCAAGGCACAAAATCACCTAAGCAAGCCACTTGTTTACTCGAATTTGGTGATCTCGCGCGCCCATTGTTCTGTGACAAGTATTGTCTGAGAACAAAGGAAATGTTCTAGTAATTTCCCGATTACGTGATTACAATGGGATTACTCCAGAAATCAAGCATCGCGTAAACAACCCATTGTTTCGTGTGGGTATATAAACGCCCGAGACGACGGCCAACGCCAGTTCATTTCTGAGCTATCGAAGCGATCTCAATAAGCGATCTACAAGCGATCAGTGGAAGAAACCTGCGACTAAAGCGATACCTACGGACTACGAGCGACCCTGTGATTTGGCTACATCGTGATTGGAGTGACTAGTGAAGACACCTGCGAACTCAGCGTGACCAACGGACTACGAGCGACCCTGCGATTTGGCTACAGTTGTGATTGGACCTGCGACCTGTTTATCGTCGAATAAATTCTCAAATTAAGTCATTCGGCTTTTCTTACAAATCCCGAACCCCACGTCCGTAACATTTGGTGTCAGAAGTGGGATTTGGAAATGCCAGTGACTCCGAGGGAGAATACTGACGGCGTCAGAACAAGGGCGCAGCTAGCTGCGGAAGCCACGACTACAGCCCGTGAAGACATGCCCACCGGACCAGGAACCCCGCTTGCTGGACCAGAAGCCTTGCCCACCGGACCAGAAGCCCAACCATCAGGACAACTAGCCCCGCCTACTGGTACCGCCCATCGAGCCACACCTCCGGTTACCAGCCGCGTCCAGGAATCCCGAGCATCTACGTTTGACCTCAGCCGACTTATGAAAATGATGGACCAAATGTACCAGGAGCAAAGGGAAATGTGCCGGGAGCAAAAGGAAATGCGCGAGGACCTGAGCCTGAAACAAAACATCATGCAACAGGAGCAAAAGAAAATGCGCGAGGACCTGAGCCAGAAACAAGAAGAAATGCGGAGGGACCTGAGCCACAAACAGGAGGAAATGCTGCTTGCCATTTCGTCAGTTTCGGGCACTGTGAAAAAATTACAAGAAAACGTGGACCAAGTAGAAGAGAGAGTTGGGAAATTGGAAAGTTACATAGACAGCATGAAGAAAAACCTCGCTGAACTGCAGAAAAAGGTTCTACAAATCGAGATTGGAGGAGCCGCGGCGCCGAATGAAGTTGTTTATGCTAGCCAGCCTTTGAGAGTGAAAGTACCATCTTACGACGGCACTACGGCCTGGGCCGCGTACCGCCGGCAATTCCAGACTGTTGCCGTTGCGAATAGGTGGACAGAGGAACAGAGCCTGACAGCTCTTACCGCTGCACTTCGGGGATCGGCTCTTTCCGTTTTGGAGGTGCTACCAGACTCGGCTAGCACACTGGAAGACCTGATGGATGCACTAGAGGCACGTTACGGAGAGCGCCACCTGCAACACGCCTACCGCGCCCAACTACGTGACCGGATTCAAAGCCCAGGCGAAGGACTTCAGCAGTGGGCTTTGGAGATAGAAAAGCTCGTTCGCAAGGCGTACCCGTCTGCTGATGCGAAGATGGTGGAATCCAACACACTTCAGGCATTCATCGACGGAATTCGAGATAAGGAGATAAGGACTGCAGTGGCGCTTCGCCATCATGTTTCGTTGAAGGAAGCTTTAGCACACGCCCTTGAAGTGGAAGCTCTGCGGCGTGATTTCCGACCAACACTCAAACTGTTGGAAGTAAAGACGTCGCTCCCGTCCAAGAAGCCGGCAACTGGACCAATGTGCTACAGATGTGGAGAAAGGGGCCATATTCAACTCTCCTGTCCTACTGCAAATCAGAAGAACCGAGCGATAGCCTGGACTAAGAGAAATACTACTGCAAAGGAAAACAACGCTGTTTGGAGAAGTGAGGAAGCTGTCTGGGTGAAGAAGTGTCAACCAACTCCTAGTAAGGCGGAATCCGAAGGCAGCTCTACCTTTAAGGAACGTGGTAGTGGGAAGACATGTGGAAATGCTGATATAATTTCAAGAAGACCATGCCCGGAGCCATGCAAGCCTCGCTTCAAGCAAGAGCCTAATGAAATCGTGCGGCTGATGAGGATCATCCCACCGGATTCCTGTACGTCAACGAAGAAAGCTCAAAAGAACGACAAAGACATACCACATAACGTCGCATGGAAGCCACATGGCGAGAAACCAAAATGGATTTCGGAGTATAAGGGCACGAAAGCAATCCCGTCATACGCGAACTTCGGACGTGAGACGAGATTACAGTCTCGCGAAAACATGAAGCCTAATTATGACTGGAGAGAAAATACCAGTGGAGTGGAGAGTGGATCACTAGTCTGGCTCTGTAAACTAAAACGTCAAAAAGGGAAGTCATCCAAACCACAAACGAGATGGGAAGGCCCATACAAGTTAGTTACGCGAGTTGATGGCGAGACATCGGCATTCGAGAGGAGCGCTGAAGACAATTCACGACGACCGCTTGGCACGTTATCACGGCGATAATTAAGAAGCTCGGGACGAGCATCTCTAAGAGGAGGGCAGTGTTACGAACTTGCTAGAACGTTCGAGAGATCGCTACTCAAATTAGATATAAGTACATCTAAACAGCTATAAAAGATGGGAAATTCCAATTGCGTCAACAGAGGGATCACGGTGCAAACGAAGATGGACTTTATGTCAACGCTGCAAGGCACAAAATCACCTAAGCAAGCCACTTGTTTACTCGAATTTGGTGATCTCGCGCGCCCATTGTTCTGTGACAAGTATTGTCTGAGAACAAAGGAAATGTTCTAGTAATTTCCCGATTACGTGATTACAATGGGATTACTCCAGAAATCAAGCATCGCGTAAACAACCCATTGTTTCGTGTGGGTATATAAACGCCCGAGACGACGGCCAACGCCAGTTCATTTCTGAGCTATCGAAGCGATCTCAATAAGCGATCTACAAGCGATCAGTGGAAGAAACCTGCGACTAAAGCGATACCTACGGACTACGAGCGACCCTGTGATTTGGCTACATCGTGATTGGAGTGACTAGTGAAGACACCTGCGAACTCAGCGTGACCAACGGACTACGAGCGACCCTGCGATTTGGCTACAGTTGTGATTGGACCTGCGACCTGTTTATCGTCGAATAAATTCTCAAATTAAGTCATTCGGCTTTTCTTACAAATCCCGAACCCCACGTCCGTAACACTACCATATGAGCGACGCTGCAGTCAATATAACTATAATACTTAATTGATTTTTACGTGTCCTAGTTTTTTAGTTTATGCAGGCCTTTAAAACAAAATGCATAATGAATTTTCAGATTCAAATTAACCGAATTAGTAACTTTACTCAGGTAATTAAGTGGTTGTGTGTAAGATATCAATTTGCCGCCACACAATATGCAAGGGGATTTCATTTGCTTATGTGAAATAATTACATTTTTTATTTATTTTATATTTTCCTTTTATTGATAAGTTAATCAAATTTTATTTTTCAAGGCAGGTGTTTTATACAGAGTTTTTATTTATGGCATGTATCCAGAATTCGGATCAGTTATCTGGGAAAATCTGTGAGACTCAGATCCAAACCAGATTTCGCTAACACAATTTATTGAAGAGAAAGTAAGTAATGCTGCGAGGGTTTCCTACCAGCCAATAAGGTATAATGGATAAGCGAGTTTCACGAAACCACATCCGTTTAGTTTTTTATTATTTTGATAGATTTGTTGAACACATGACAGATTAAATTAACTACCTATCTACCTACTCAGTATTACTAACCTAATAGGAGTTTATCTATTGCCTATTAGTAGCATTTATATTGGAATGTATTATTACAACATTTCGTCAAGTCCGGTGAAGCTTAAATGGGTTGTGCTTTTTCAACATTAACATAGGTCAATTTTTCGCCAAAGCCCACTTGTTTTTCTAGAATAATAACCCCAATTTTAAAAAGCGCTACTGTCGCTATCTATGGAAGTCTCCTGTTTACCTGTTTTATAACTAGCAGAAGGTATCGACCGATCCATTCTTTTTTCTCATTAGAATCCTCATTAAGAACCTATTAATTAATAACCTTATCTTCTATAATTAAAGTTCCTTAAATGGCTTTGTTTGTAATAATATACAATTTATGTAGATACAATTTTTATTATATCACTGTAATTATATAATATTAACCTTTCAACCTTAATAGGTTTTGTTTCTTTTTAACTAACTACTACATAATTATATACATGTTAACTACATACAGATTATACTACATGTAACTACATGTATTGCATAATCAATTACTCACATTATACTGTAATTTATTTTCATCAATAGGTATTATTCCTTTGATCACTACTCTACCTACACCAGGTGATAACAGACACTTCTCACTCCAGGCCTGGACAGGGCGAGGAATGCACAATGAAAAGGTTTTACCTACCAATAAAACCGGCATTGTGCTCCGAAGCCCTGTCCAGGCCAATTTTAGTTCTACCTGGTGAGAAGCAATGAGGCAAGGTGCGCTGCGGCGCTCTGCGGTGAGCGCGCGCGCCCCCACCCGGCGTGGACGAGTAGTGGTAAATATACACAAAAACGAGGGTAAGTGCCTGAATATTGAAAATTATGTGGGTAATATTGGTGTTGCCAGTAGTTAAAAACACGTTTACACTAAAAAGTCAGCAATAGCTTCTCACTCCAGGCCTGGACAGGGCTTCGGAGCACAATGCCGGTTTTATTGGTAGGTAAAACCTTTTCATTAAGAGAACTATTACGGTCCACTAACGCCCTCATTTGATATTCCTTAGTCTTCTGTATAATAAAACTGTAGAGGTGTCGCGACGAACGCGAAATTGGCAGAATTTGTCCATGTTGGACCAATCCGTTGGCCAACTGCAATAATGTTTTTAATATTGGCAACACAAGGATTATTTTAAGGTTGGGTAGTTTTTGTTTACTAACAGAGCGGCCATACTGGTTGGGTCGATGATGATTGGCTACAGCAGAAGCCATATTGGAATTGTGATTCGCTTCTGATTGGTTGATGTCTTTGAGTGGTAGGGGTTGTTTGTTTCCCGCCAAAAGGTCGTGTCAGGGCAAATGTGGTTAGCTGTCGTTCAGTCTTGTGTCAGTGGCCGGAGAAGCAAGAAGTGTAAGAGGAATCTATGTCGCGTGGCGGCAGACTCTGGAGCAGCGGTGGAACTCTGGGAATATAAAGCTAAGTAGTCTTGATGTGTTTCGAGCTCTTAGAGATGTCCATGTATATATAATATATTTGTCATGTTTAACTGTGCCACGTGTTTGTGCTACCTAAGACATTGACCTGACTATGTATGACTTCCCCACAGACTGTTTACTTGGACTGACTTGCTATCTGAACTGTTTAACTTATGATATGTGGCCTCCCAATTGGTATCGTGTATGATAAATGTATCATACTGTGAAATGTGATGTAGAGAGGTTGTGATATGTGATGTAGAGAGGTGGTTATATGTTGTATCGGTGGTCGCGCCACCTGGAGGCCACTTGGGGGAGTCCGAGTGTGCAATTCTCCCGACTGAGGTCTGGGACATAGGAGCTGGCGCCGGCAACGCCTGGCGGTCTAACGTCTTCGGACGTTAGCGGGGCGTAATAGAGGAATGTGGTGTTCTAATTGCGGAAGGACATTCCTACTCAAAATTACTCTCATCATTTATCTGGACTTGTGACGAAATTGCTATCATCATTTATCTGGCCTTACAGTTGACCTAGGTGGCCCTTGTGGAACTGGTCCGGGATGGGGAACGATAAGTCAGTTGGTAAGCCATGTATGACTACTACTAATACTGTCGCGACGACTACCTGACAATACTGTTGACTATAGACACACTGTCGAGTGTGTGACTGACCATGACTATACAACCTTTATGATATCTACCTATATGTACGTCTATTTATTCTCTAGCTATCACTTGTGAGTATGCATGGAAATCAGCTTATCATAATCCCACAGGTTGTGCAGTGATTCCTTGGTCTTGTGTCCTGCGTCTCGTCTGGTTATCACAACGTCAGCGGAGAGCGACAGTTGCAGTGCGGTCGGAGCTAGAGTTCTATCAGCGAAGCGAAAGGGAAGTCCGGCGGTCAAGGTAGGAAATTTGTTATTCCTTTTTGTTTTTTCGGCGAGCGGCTACTTCCCTGGATGACGTTTCGATTACGTCATATAGTACATATATTCAAGGAGACTATAGATACATGTACATACATAATATGTTTTATATTGCCCCAATGCGCGCTCGCCGACAAGAGGTCAAAAATCTGTAGGTACTATAACGACGGCTGGATCACGTAGTTGCGCTCGGAGAGCGCTATCCTACTCCTCGACAAATTAAAGATGGAATTTGATAAGGAGATTATTTATTTCTTCAGGATATGACATAAAGACCAGCTCGTAGCTGGAGCTACGGCCGTCTCAGTTGGCAGCCCCCAAATTCAAATTCTTTATCGCTTTTCATAATTAAATGGCTCAGAACGCGGAAAGAGGCTGCCAGCACGAACGCGGCGAGCATGTAGGATGCATGCACGCCACAGTACATAGAAAAAAAAGCTAAAGACCGTGTCAGTCAGGGGGAAATAAGAAGTGGTATAGAACATATCGAGATTTTATTCAATTTTCTTGTTTCTCTGTTTAACAGTTTGTCGGTTTGTCTGTTTGTACGGGCTGATCTCCGAAACTGCGAGACCGATTTGACTGTAATTTTGCATGTTGGTAAGTTTTTACCGCGGGAAAATATCTAATTTCTAGGGGTAACTGCACGGAAAAGTCAAAACACAACGCGGGCGTAGCCGTGGGAGGACAGCTATTTACTGAATAAAAATGGAATGTATCAAAAATTGGGAACCGCTATCTTATTATATCATCTATCCTTCATATTAAAGTACATTTATATGTATGTATTGTACGAACCGGCCCTAATGGTGGAGGACAAGGAAAACAACGTATGCATTTAAATTAGGTATTATATATTAGAGACTTAATAACGAAACATTACAAATGCAAATGCTTTAGAAAATTATAAGAATGGCGTCAGGCTCGTAGCACGGGCTACGGCCATCTCCCAAACATCAACCAAATTCAAACTGATATTACTTTACATCTTTATAAAGCCTCAAACGAAAAAGAGGCTGCCAGCATGAAACGGCGTGCATGAAGGACACATGCACACCACATCCCGCCCGGTACAGCTAAAAAAAAATATATATTCGCAATACCATTGCAAAAATATATATTTTTTACGATATTTCGTTACAAATGTCCGTCCTAAGCTAAGCTACCTGCCTAAGGATGGACAAAACATCACAAAGTCACAGACATGTCAAAAGCTGACTGCTGCTACCAGCTAGTTGGTGTTGTATTTTTATCCAACTAAGTTGATCAAAAACCATCCAGAAAAAAGAATCAACACAGCCAAGCATGTCTGTCTACAGTTAATCCAAATAGACATTCAATAAAATTTCGAAAAAGTTTACTAATCCTATCTGTGTCGGATACTATGAATAAAATAATATTAACTAGTTATTAATAATTCAATAGTCACCAAATAATCAATTAAGAAAGGTTAAAGAAATAAATTTGAAAAAGTTGGACGACCACTGATTTTTCAATAACAAATCATAATATATATTTATAGCAAACGTTCACGACTATCTCGAATATCAAAACCTAGCTTTGGGCAAGACATGGGAATGGGAGCTATTTTCTTTCTTCAGCTCCAACCTATCCTCTGAAAAGATTAATGGGAATTCACCTAGCTGTGGTACCAGTAACGAGAGTACTCAAAGTCATGAACCCAACCAAAGTTCCTCCACAGCACTATGTGCTTGATGTGGAGTGACAGTAAATATTCCGTCACGGAACACACCTAACTAAGCATCAACCCAATTAACCCCAAAAAAAAAACTACCCAAATTCTAGTTAAACGCGCACGTTTTTCTTTCTTCATACCGTATGGTCATCTAGATTTAAGTCGTCCAGCTTTCTCGAAGGGTCATCACATCAGAAATGATCATCATAATAAATTCGTCATCAGTTTTTCTGAAACATTTTAAAGAATTAATACAGGAAAACACTCATACATCCTAACCAATCCTACAAGACAATAAGAAATATTAGAAACTAACCTATATTTACTACATTTTAGTTATTTTCTATCGATAATATTATGAAATTATTTCAAAAATTAAATTTTCAGATATTTACAATTTCTTTGACGGAATTGCGTCAAAACTGTCATGAGTCATTTTGTTCATGACACAAACAAAAATACTATTTGCCGAGCAACGAACCTATCACCATGACTACGTCAAATTACGAAAATAATAAGAAATTGAATTAAAAATAAGGGAAAATTTGCTAAATCATTTACACAATAATACACTTTCTACCTTTCTATGCTAATTCTACAAACTAGGTAGGAAAAAAAAACGGCGACTCTTCAGTCGTCTCTCCACTTCGCACTCTTCTAAAACGCATCTTCAGCATCATAACACAACGGAAAATCACATCAACATATTCGCTTTTAGCAGCAAATCACACGAAGCTCGCCAAACTTCATAAAGGCCACATCATAGAGCCTGCAGACACTACTAAAAAAAAACAACACTTGGACTTAGCTTTTTCAACGCATCCTTCAGGCATTATTATCACAAATGCATCTGCAACATTATCTCGTCATCATCAAACATGGAGTACCGGTGTAGCACCTCGGCAGCTCCTTCTCATCATCAGGTTCCTTCTTTGGGGCACTAACACTCCTCACTCGTCGTCACACGGCTGCTATCATCTTCGTATTTCATCTTCGTATTTCATGGGTATAGCGTAGCGTAGCGGTTACTTCTCTGGTATAGCTTCTTCTTATAGGGCTCCTTGCCTACTCACCAGGCCAAGCTCTAGTGTCCTCGGGATCCACGTCCAGCTATACTGTAAAACGCGCCTAAGGCACCTCCACCATGTACGAACCGGCCCTAATGGTGGAGGACAAGGAAAACAACGTATGCATTTAAATTAGGTATTATATATTAGAGACTTAATAACGAAACATTACAAATGCAAATGCTTTAGAAAATTATAAGAATGGCGTCAGGCTCGTAGCACGGGCTACGGCCATCTCCCAAACATCAACCAAATTCAAACTGATATTACTTTACATCTTTATAAAGCCTCAAACGAAAAAGAGGCTGCCAGCATGAAACGGCGTGCATGAAGGACACATGCACACCACAGTATGTATAGGTTGAATAGTCACACTATGCAATTTTGCTAAAATCGGCCATTTTTAACTAAAACGCACAGTATAACAGTATGCAAAGACATCATCCATAGTCTGATGTACTCATATTAGATAACGGTCCCCAATTTTTTAACTATTTCTATTTTTATTCAGTATATAAGGAATATCAAATGGGGGCGTTAGTTGACTGTAATATATGATGAACATACCTTCAAATCTCAAAATCAAAATTCCACTTTTCATACAAACTTGTGTCAAATGACCCACTAGTTTGTATGAAAAGTACCGCCCGCGCCGGATGACCGTGTTTGTTTTAGCGAACGCTCTAAACTGTCTAGGTCAAAAAAAATCTCAAAATTTCAGAAAGAAAAATCATAACTCAAAAACTATAATAAATCGCGGAACATACATGGGGGTGTTTCCAAAGTTAAGGTTGTTCCGTGTTCTATCGCTGGACTTCCGATTGACTCAAATTTCTAATAAATAAATAAATAATAGATACGGAAGGGACATGCTAATTTATGTTTCTTCCGTATCTATTATTACAAAAATTAAATTATAACTTCTTGTGATGTGACTTGACCACGACTACGTGACCCCCCCTTGGCGCCAAAGCTGGATCGGGCCTTGCGTATAAAGAGGAGCAGACTAAACATATACAACGAACATACATTTCACAGTTTTCACACACAAACACAAAACACAGAACCGAATTATGACAAGACTGAAAGCTTCGATTGAAATACCTACTAGCTTTCTGCCCCGCGCGCGCTAAAAGTTTTTCACGTAGGAATAAAGTTTTCCCGCGGTAAAAGATAGCGTAGTATGTGTTAGGTACTTATTAGGCATTATGAGTTATAGGTAGGAGGTACCTATTATTGTAAAGTTGCATTAAAATCCATTCAGTACTTTTCGCGTGAAAGAGTAACAAAATAAAGTTGTACTTTCTTTCTTTCATCACGCAATTTCGCCCTTATCGGTTAGTTCGAATCTGGCGTCTAATTAAAAAGAAGGAAATAAAATAAAACAAGAATTTGTGGGTAAATACGAGGGCGGAGTGATAAGTCTGGTAAAAATTAAACAAGGAGACAACTTTATTTAAAAATTATGATTTATTTTTCAACGTAATTTCCATCTAACTCAGTGCACTTCATCCATCCGTTCGCGGTTCGGGCGTCGTGATTTTCTGTAAACAAAAAAGTTAGTCGCGTTTCGGGCGTTTTCAATAATGCAATAAAAAATGGCATTATCGTTTGGGCGCGGTTTGGGCGTCGTAATATTTTTATTAATTTCATTAGTCGCGTTTCGTGCGCCTTCAATTTCGAGCCATAGAGTTAGATACTTTTAAATAGATCATTATAAAAATGTATTCCATGTTCCAAGTATTATTATTTTAAATTCCACGAGACCTGTTCTCATAGAAAATCGCCTGTTTGCGCCCATTGTTTAATGTGCTTAACCATTAAAGCGGAACGTTTTCACCTATTGTATCGCTTATCTCTAGCCACCCGCTTTAACCAATAACGTTCAGACAAGACATTAAAGAAAAGGCTCAACGAAAACAAGAGTTCTATGATTCAAATGTTGTATTAGGTAAATATGAATACGATATGAAGGTAAATACGATTTATCTCAAAAAATTTTCTACAAATTTAAAAATATCTTATTTAAATACACAACAAATATGCAATCAGCCTTTTCTATTAAATTTAAAAAAAATTGAAATATGTACTAAGAAACCAATTTTTAAATCACAATTAATAATAATCTTTTTTTTTTCTCTTATAAAATAAAGAAAAGAAAATATGTATCTAAAATATTCTACAATTCGTCTCAAATAATTGGGCTTATTTTAATCGTAGAATATTTTAGATAATATTATCTTTTCTTATGAGAAGAAATAATTATTATTTATTGTTGTATCTCAAACCACCTTCTGTGATTTAAAAATACATAATATGTATATTTTTCATATTTTATCCCATTTTGTAAAAAGTAGTTGATAATCTGACCATATTCTATTATTGTAATATATTATTCGACAGGGATTTTCTGTATTTTTTGCCATAGTATTCATATTTACCTAATACAACATTTGACTCATAGAACTCTTGTTTTCGTTGAGCCTTTTCTTTAATGTCTTGTCTGAACGTTTTTGGTTAAAGCGGGTGGCTAGAGATAAGCGATACAATAGGTGAAAAAAACGTTCCGCTTTAATGGTTAAGCACATTAAACAATGGGCGCAAACAGGCGATTTTCTATGAGAATACGTCTCGTGGAATATAAAATAATAATACTTGGAACATGGAATACATTTTTATAATGATCTATTTAAAAGTATCTAACTCTATGGCTTGAAATTGAAGGCGCACGAAACGCGACTAATGAAATTAATAAAAATATTACGACGCCCGAACCGCGCCCAAACGATAATGCCATTTTTTATTGCATTATGGAAAACACCCGAAACGCGACTAACTTTTTTGTTTACAGAAAATCACGACGCCCGAACCGCGAACGGATCCTTCATCCATCGTTTCTCAAGCTTTTCGTTTCTCAAGTTTTTTTAGGTATAATTTTCTTAAATTGGTCCAATAAATTGGCACAATATAAGCCATTGATCGTTTTACCCTTCTCTAGGTAGTCAATTATGGATTATCCCGAGTGCATCCCAGAAAACCGTAGCCATCACCTTATTGGCCGATAAAAGTGCTTTGGCCTTCTTGGGAGCTGGTTCATCCTAGCAATCCATTGTTTCGATTGTTCCTTGGTTTCTGGTGTATGGTGTTGGTTCCATATTTCGTCTACCGTTATAAAACGACGCAAAAAAACTATTTCGCTTTAACAGCGCCAAACCTACCTCCAAAGTGGTAACTAAAGCACAAGCTTTTGAGGCTGTTCTTTATTGTGGTATGCTTAGCAGATGTAGGCTTTTCTATATTCTCTTAAAATAAAAAACAAAAATAAAATCATTATAAGTAGCTAATGAATGCTGCTGATAATGATATCAGGGTAGCAGAATATTGGGCTGACAAAATATAGTAAATCTGACTTGCCATCGACACGAAAAGAAGAAGAAGAAGTAGCTAAGAGTAAATCTATTAGGAATATAAAAATGAAAGTCCTGACTGGCTCACTGACTTATCAGCGCCCAGCCCAAACCGCTGAACCTATAAAGATGAAATTTGGCACAAACATCCCTTGGTTGACGGAGGCACGAGATAAGAAGCGATTTTTATAAAAAAGTTACCCAAGGGAAGATATGGGGGTTGAAAGTTAGTATGGGAAAAAAAATGAGTTGCAGATATTGATTTGAAAATTTGTACGATTACTCCTTGAATAAAATAAATGAAAACCTATTTCAGGATTTTTTCAAAAACAACACCCAAGGGTAGAAATAAGGGCTGCACTTTTTTTTGTAAAAAAATTTTCTTTCATTTTTCGGTTTGAAACTTTTCAGGATTACTCCTAAAAATAAATAAATTGACACGTGTTTCGCCATTTTTTGTGAAGTCACCCCCAAGGGGTGAAAAAAGGGATGAAATGGCACTTCAACGCCCAGCCCAAACCATTAAACCTAGAAAGCTGAAAATTTACAAAAACATACCTAGCATGAGATGAGAAGCGATTTTTCGGAAATCGTCACCCAAGGGGTGAAAATAGGGGTTGAACGTTTATATGAAGAAAAAAAAATTTGTTTGACGGTTTGACTTGAAACTTTGCAGGGTTATACTTGACAATAAATAAACGAATACCTGTTTCAGGATTTTTTCTAAAATCATCCCCTAAGGGTTGAAACAGGGGTTGAAAGTTTGTATGGAGAAAAAACATTCCTTGGATACTTTGACTTGAAACTTTGCAGGGTTATACTTGACAATAACCCTGCAAAGTTTCAAGTCAAAGTATCCAGAAGACTTAGTGTGGGCAGGCCCCCCACGAGGTGGACCGACGATCTGGTGAGGGTCGCGGGAAGCCGCTGGATGCGGGCAGCGCAGGACCGATCGTTGTGGAGATCCTTGGGGGAGGCCTTTGTCCAGCAGTGGACGTCTACAGGCTGAGATGATGATGATGATGATGATGACTTGACAATAAATAAACGAACACGTGTTTCAGGATTTTTCCGACAAACAACCCCTAAGGGTGAAAATAGGTGCTGAAAGTTTGTATGAAGAAAAAAATTCGTATCAACGCTCAGCCCGAACCGCTATACCTAGAAAGGTAAAAACTGGCAAAAAAAATCCTTGGGTGACGTAAACATGAGATAAGTGGAGATTTTTAAAAAATCGTCACCCAAGGGGTGAAAAAAGGGGTTGAAAGTTTGTATGAAGAAAATAAGTTTGTTTGACGGTTAGACTTGAAACTTCGCAGGATCATACATGACAATAAATAAACGAAAATGTGTTTCAGGATTTTTTCGACAAACAACACCTAAGAGTGAAAATAGGGGTTAAAAGTTTGTATAAAGAAAAGAAATCGTTGGACTTTTTGACTTGAAACTTTGCATGGTTATACTTGACAATAAATAAACGAACACGTGTTTCAGGATTTTTCCGACAAACTACCCCTAAGGGTTAAAATAGGGGTTGAAAATTTGTATGAAGAAAAAAAATTCGTTGCACGTTTTGACTTGAATCTTCGCAGGTTTACACTTGACAATAAATAAATGAACACGTGTTATGGGATTTTTCAGACAAATAACCCTTAAAAGGCTTAAAAGGTGAAAATAGGGGTTGAACTTTTGTATGAAGCAAAAAAAAATTTGGTCGTTTTGACTTGAAACTTTGCAGGATTATATTTGACAGTAAATAAACCCAAACCCCCAAGGGTTGCAATTGAGCTTAAAATTTATAAAGAGAAATGAAATCTTCGTTTGGCACTTGAAGTACATACACTTATACCTACACTTGCTGCATCTGATCAAACCTATACACCGTGCTTTTTTAACCGTCTTACAAACGAAGCCCAATGTATATGCCCGTGATATAGAATATATTGGCAATGTTATTTTTTTTTATCAATAAAATAATAAAACCGTGAAGTAAAATAAAATAATGCAAAATATTTTTGTATCAACCTGTACATAATATTTACAATTTAGTAACAATTTGCGCATGCGTGAGAATCGTAAATAATGGGAAAACAAAAGAAAAATATGAGATAAACACATTTTTCGATCTCTCGATCGATTATTTTATTGAAAAAATCCTAGATTTTTTTTCTTAAAAAAAAAAAAAACATTGCCAAGATATTCTATATCACGGGCATATACATTGGGCTTCGTTTGTAAGACGGTTAAAAAAGCACGGTGTATTTGAGTGTAAGTGTAGGTATGACTTCGCGTGGCAAACAAATATTTTATTTCTCCATACAAACTTTCGACCCCTATTTTCATCCCTTGGGGATCTTTGTCGGAAAAATCCTGAAACACGTGTTTGTTTATTTATTGTCAAGTTTATTCCTGCGAAGTTTCAAGTCAAAACTTCACACAAATTTTTTTCTTCATACAAACTCTCAACCGCTATTTTCACCCTGCTTGGGTTATTTGTCGGAAAAATCACGAAATACGTGTTCATTTATTTACTGTCCAGTATAATCCTGCGAAGTTTCAAGTCAAAACGTCCAACGAATTTTTTTTCTTCAATCTTTCAACCCCTATTTTCATCCTTACGGGTTATTTATCGGAATACTCTCAAAACACGTGTTCGTTTATGTATTGTCGAGTATAATTCTGCGAAGTTACAAGTCAAAACGTCCAACGAATTTTTTTCTTCATAGAAACTTTCAACTCCTATTTTCACCATTTGGGATTATTTGTCGGAAAAATCCCGAAACACGCGCTAGTTTATTTATTGTCAAGTATAACCCTGCGAAGATTCAAGTCAAAACGTCCAGCATTTTTTTTTTCTTCATACAAATTTTCAACCCCTATTTTAACCCTTAGGGGTAGTTTGTCGGAAAAATCCTGAAACACGTGTTCGTTTATTTATTGTCAAGTATAACCATGCAAACTTTCAAGTCATAAAGTCCAACGATTTTTTTTCTCATACAAACTTTCAACCCCAATTTTCACCATGTGGGAATATTTGTCGGAATAATCCCGAAACACGCGCTAGTTTATTTATTGTTAAGTATAACCCTGCGAAGATTCAAGTCAAAACGTCCAACAATTTTTTTTTCTTTATACAATTTTTCAGCCCCTATTTTAACTCTTAGGGTTAGTTTGTCGGAAAAAATCCTGAAACACCTGTTCGTTTATTTATTGTCAAGTATAACCATGCAAAGTTTCAAGTCAAAAAGTCCAACGATTTCTTTTCTTTATACAAACTTTCAACCCCTATTTTCACACTTAGGGGTTGTTTGTCGGAAAAATCCTGAAAGACGTGTTCGTTTATTTATAGTCATGTATAACCCTACGAAGTTTCAAGTCAAAACGTCCAACGAATTGTTTTTCTCCATATAAACTTTCAACCCCTGTTTTAACCCTAAGGGGCTGTTTTTAGAAAAAATCCTGAAACAGGTATTCGTTTATTTCATTGATTTATCAACAGGTGACGCCTGTTAGTATATACTATTAAATTATAATCGAAGCGAAAAATTAAGATCATTGAGCTTGGGCAGGGACTTGAACCCGCACCTCCTGGGCTACCCGGGCCGTACAGGCGTACTTCCAATTGTACCACCAAGCCTCCTCCTTCGTTTATTTATTCTCAAGTATAACACTGCAAAGTTTCAAATCAATATCTGCAACTAATTTTTTTCCCCATACTAACTTTCAAACCCCATTTCTTCCCTTGGGTAACTATTTTTCAAAAATCCCGAAGCACGTGTTCGTTTATTTATTCTCAAGTATAACCCTACGAAGTTTCAAGTCAAAACGTTTTACGAATTTTTTTTCTCCATACAAACTTTCAACCCCTATTTCAACTCTTAGGGGTTGTTTGCCGGAAAAATCCTGAAACTCGTTTTCGTTTATTTATTGTCAAGTATAACCTTACGAAGTTTTAAGTCAAAAAGTTCAACATATTTTTTTTCTTCATACAAACTTTGAACCCCTTTTTTCACCCCTTGGGTAACAATTTCAAAAAAATCGCTACTTATCTCATGCTTACGTCATCCAAGGAATGTTTTTGCCAATTTTCAGCTTTCTAGGTTTAACGGTTTTGGCTGGGCGTTGATGAGCCATTTCATCCCCTTTTTCACCTCTTGGGGGTTATTTAATAAAAAATGGCGAAACACGTGTCAATTTATTTATTTTTAGGAGTAATCCTGAAACGTTTCAAACCGGAACATACAAAAAAAAATTCCCAAAAAAGTGATAACCCTGATTTCTACCCTTGGATGTTGTTTTGGAGAAAAATCCTGAAATAGGTGTTCATTTATTTTATGCAAGGAGTAATCGTACAAATTTTCAAATCAATTCTGCAACTAATTTTTTTCCCTATAGGTACTAACTTTCAACCCCCATTTCTTCCCTTGGGTAGGTAACTATTTTCGAAAAATCGCTTCTTATCTCGTGCCTCCGTCACACAAGGGATGTTTGTGGAAAATTTCATCTTTATAGGTTCAGCGGTTTGGGCTGAGCGCTGATAGGTGAATGAGTCAGGACTTTCATTTTTATATAATAAGATAGAAAAAGAAGAATAGAGAAGAAGACTGTGGTGCCCTTCCATTATTGGCGGCCGGGCCGGGGCGCGGCGCTGGCATAGGCCGATCATACTGCCTGAACACAATATGAATATACATAATACTAGCGACCCGCCCCGGCTCCGCACGGGAAAATGGTTATTGTGGGTTATCCTTCAGTATATTATGCATGTATTATACATATAAACCTTCCTCTTGAATCACTCTATCTATTAAAAAAAACCGCATCAAAATCCGTTGCGTAGTTTTAAAGATTTAAGCGTACAAAGGGACATAGGGACATAGGGACAGAGAAAGCGACTTTATTTTATACTATGTAGTGATACCTAGGTAACTGTATAGGTACGTACGTGCGTTAGCAAAATTACGCCTACTTCTATAATCTGAACTAGCTTTTAATGTTAGGTACTTAAGGCATCAATATTTTATCCATCCATTACAAAATTAGTTACTAAACACGCATTAGTTACCTACATTAAAATTCTGCAATATGAGGTTTCTGGCGAGTCTGCTGGCGAGGTTTTTTATATTTTTGTTCAGGCTTATTAACTACACTACACAGTTATATATTTAAGCCTGATCAAAGAAAGAAATAAAAAACCTGCTCTGGGGGCGCCACGTGTAGGTATATTTTTACGGCTACGAAAACAATTTCCCTTAAAAAATTTGTTCCATTGAAATTCCGTAGGAGGTTCTTTTTTAAATCTCTGGTCGGGCTTTACCTTCATGCCTTTATAAATTGTGAGTGTACAGAACCAAAATGGCCTGCCTGCCTACTACCTGACGAGCACTTACCAAAAAGTTTTCATAATCGATCGATTTCAATATTATCATTGAGATCCATGGCACCTCTCTAGCGATGGCAATGAGAGTTCAATGACTTGACGCGAAATATCGCGGTGCACGTTTTTGCGCGCGAGTTATTGTAGCGCTCTGATATTTGGAACTCGTATTGTTTCGAATTATTGGAGTGCCAATTATTGGAGTGCGTGTTATTTAGTGCATAGTATTTGATGAAAATTATTGAGTGCTTCAATAAAATTCACTAAATAGTTGACGCCAAATAAATAAGAATTATTTGTTTCGAATTATTGTGGTGCCAGTTATTTGGCGCGAAAAATTTGACGCCAATTATCGCGGTGCCAGTTATTGCCTGCGTGTTATTGTCTCCCGACTTTTTCTGCGCCGCCATATTTGTCAAAGACAAACGCCGGCCTTTCTTTTCCGCCCGAAGCGTCTGTTGTTTCAACGCGGAAAATTGGTAAATGATGGCAGCAAATAATTATTTTGGGTTTACTCACGGAGGAACCCAGTACGGGTAAGTTATTTGTTGTTTTGATATCACTTTAATCTGTAAGAATTTGGACTTGGAGTTGAGAGAAGCAAATGATTGATTTGCAGCCGTGTGCTCGTGTTTCTGCTATAGTCAAAATGGCGTCTGAACCCCTATTGATCGTAATATTTTTGCCGTAATTTGTCGCATTTAGTGGTTGAAGTGTTGGTCGTTGTGTTTGTAGCGCGGCTACTGCTGGTGCGGCTTACGGCGGCCAGACAGGGTACGCCGTCGCTCCCGCTGCGACAGCTGCCACGTACGGCACGCAGCGCGCCGCAGCCACGGGCTACGACACCGCGTATCAGGCAGCAGCCGCCACACAAGGTGCGTACATTACCTACTGCCCGCTAAGCCGATTGGTATCAAATGAATGATTACCAACGCTGTATGTTTACATAACATTAGTTATTATTATAAAGCTGGTAAAACCTTTTCAATGCGGAATGAGGTTACCTTAAAATCGATACCGATACGCCGCAATGTACTTAATTGAATTTCACAGTAGATATTATCTCGTATAGCTATGATAAACAACCTACAAGTAAAGTTCTTTGCTAGGTATACAAAGCAGGTTGGTCAGTGAGTCATATCCTGTCAGATCAGGCTTATCTAATGAATATAAAGGTTATAATTTGTCTACATGTGATGTTGAAAAAACTAGTATTTTGGTATTTTCCTTCAACTTAACAGTTATTGTACTTGAGTTATAAGTAATTTTCACACCACAGTGTAGTTGATGTCTATCTAAAGAATAGCAATATAATATTGCACCTATTATTATATTTATATTTCTGTAATTTTAAATTAAAATTATTTTTATACTCATACTAATAAATTATAATAAATAAATAATAATAATGTAGGGACATCTTACACAGCCATTTGACCCCAAACTAGGCAGAACCTGTATTATGGGTGTCAAACAGCTGATATACATACTTATATAAATATACAACATCCAGACACAAGTGTTCATCACACGAATGTTTGCCTTGGGTGGGATTCGAACCCGCGACCCTGTGCTTCGAAGGCTTACTATCAACTAGGATACGGGGCCGTCAAAGTTGTTTAAATAAATTCATGAGTAGAACCTTTCCTAAAGGTTCTCTAACTAAGTCTTCATAGGAGCCACATCAGAAGCATTTTTTTGACACCAATATTGGTGTGAGAGGTATATATCCTACATCTTCAATAATATGTGAGATGAGATCAATTTTAGGTTCATTTTTGTCAGGTCAGTATTTTATGGAAAATAATGTAGAATGACAAAGTTATGGTGCACTATCTGATCTTGATAAACTTGCTAGAACAACTGGAAGTTAATTTCTATAACTGATTTGCAAGGTCTACAGCTCACACAGCCATTTGTGAATAATGATTTAAAGTTGATCTCGAAACCCTCTTATACACAAGCAAGTATCCAATGACTACTCTACCCGTTGTAGAAAGAAAATAAATAATTTTGAATCTTTATGAAGGCGAATGTTTGTGAGTGAGTGTGTGTGTGTGTGTGTATGTTTGTTTGTTACTTCTTCATGTCTAAACGGCTGGAGGGATATTAATAAAATTTGATATGGAGTTAGCTGACACCCTGGATTAACACATAGACTACCTTTTACCACGGGAAAATACCTCATTCCCACGGGAAAAACTATAAACGCGGGTGGAGCCGCGGGACGGAAAGCTATTAGTACTATGCGTGCCAAATAAGAATAGGACTGTCAAGACGCCATTTTGACAGTCCCTCCTTTTCATATTCGGCAAATTAGAAAAGGAGGTATTGTCATAATGGCGTCTTGACAGTCCTATTCTTATTTGGCACGCATAGTAGTTATAATGAGATTGGG
>CAOKYR010000276.1:0-21303 GCA_948473455.1 Teleiodes luculella | reverse complement strand
CGGGGCAGGCCAGCGCGCCGGACATAGTGGCCAACGCGGCTAGCGGGAACGCGCCGCCCGGGTTCATACGCATGCTTACAGGGTGAGACACTAGTGTAACATGGCGCGGGGCAGGCCAGCGCGCCGGACATAGTGGCCAACGCGGCTAGCGGGAACGCGCCGCCCGGGTTCATACGCATGCTTACAGGGTGAGACACTAGTGTAACATGGCGCGGGGCAGGCCAGCGCGCCGGACATAGTGGCCAACGCGGCTAGCGGGAACGCGCCGCCCGGGTTCATACGCATGCTTACAGGGTGAGACACTAGTGTAACATGGCGCGGGGCAGGCCAGCGCGCCGGACATAGTGGCCAACGCGGCTAGCGGGAACGCGCCGCCGGGTTCATACGCATGCTTACAGGGTGAGACCACTAGTGTAACATGGCGCGGGGCAGGCCAGCGCGCCGGACATAGTGGCCAACGCGGCTAGCGGGAACGCGCCGCCGGGTTCATACGCATGCTTACAGGGTGAGACACTAGTGTAACATGGCGCGGGGCAGGCCAGCGCGCCGGACATAGTGGCCAACGCGGCTAGCGGGAACGCGCCGCCCGGGTTCATACGCATGCTTACAGGGTGAGACACTAGTGTAACATGGCGCGGGGCAGGCCAGCGCGCCGGACATAGTGGCCAACGCGGCTAGCGGGAACGCGCCGCCCGGGTTCATACGCATGCTTACAGGGTGAGACACTAGTGTAACATGGCGCGGGGGCAGGCCAGCGCGCCGGACATAGTGGCCAACGCGGCTAGCGGGAACGCGCCGCCCGGGTTCATACGCATGCTTACAGGGTGAGACACTAGTGTAACATGGCGCGGGCAGGCCAGCGCGCCGGAACATAGTGGCCAACGCGGCTAGC
Organism: Teleiodes luculella; assembly: GCA_948473455.1. Classification (NCBI taxonomy): domain Eukaryota; kingdom Metazoa; phylum Arthropoda; class Insecta; order Lepidoptera; family Gelechiidae; genus Teleiodes; species Teleiodes luculella. The sequence continues at coordinate 20,411 of CAOKYR010000276.1, read as the reverse complement.
GGGAACGCGCCGCCCGGGTTCATACGCATGCTTACAGGGTGAGACACTAGTGTAACATGGCGCGGGGCAGGCCAGCGCGCCGGACATAGTGGCCAACGCGGCTAGCGGGAAACGCGCCGCCCGGGTTCATACGCATGCTTACAGGGTGAGACACTAGTGTAACATGGCGCGGGGCAGGCCAGCGCGCCGGACATAGTGCCAACGCGGCTAGCGGGAACGCGCCGCCCGGGTTCATACGCATGCTTACAGGGTCGAGACACTAGTGTAACATGGCGCGGGGCAGGCCAGCGCGCCGGACATAGTGGCCAACGCGGCTAGCGGGAACGCGCCGCCCGGGTTCATACGCATGCTTACAGGGTGAGACACTAGTGTAACATGGCGCGGGGCAGGCCAGCGCGCCGGACATAGTGGCCCAACGCGGCTAGCGGGAACGCGCCGCCGGGTTCATACGCATGCTTACAGGGTGAGACACTAGTGTAACATGGCGCGGGGCAGGCCAGCGCGCCGGACATAGTGGCCAACGCGGCTAGCGGGAACGCGCCGCCCGGGTTCATACGCATGCTTACAGGGTGAGGACACTAGTGTAACATGGCGCGGGGCAGGCCAGCGCGCCGGACATAGTGGCCAACGCGGCTAGCGGGAACGCGCCGCCCGGTTCATACGCATGCTTACAGGGTGAGACACTAGTGTAACATGGCGCGGGGCAGGCCAGCGCGCCGGACATAGTGGCCAACGCGGCTAGCGGGGAACGCGCCGCCCGGGTTCATACGCATGCTTACAGGGTGAGACACTAGTGTAACATGGCGCGGGGCAGGCCAGCGCGCCGGACATAGTGGCCAACGCGGCTAGCGGGAACGCGCCGCCCGGGTTCATACGCATGCTTACAGGGTGAGACACTAGTGTAACATGGCGCGGGGCAGGCCAGCGCGCCGGACATAGTGGCCAACGCGGCTAGCGGGAACGCGCCGCCCGGGTTCATACGCATGCTTACAGGGTGAGACACTAGTGTAACATGGCGCGGGGCAGGCCAGCGCGCCGGACATAGTGGCCAACGCGGCTAGCGGAACGCGCCGCCCGGGTTCATACGCATGCTTACAGGGTGAGACACTAGTGTAACATGGCGCGGGGCAGGCCAGCGCGCCGGACATAGTGGCCAACGCGGCTAGCGGAACGCGCCGCCCGGGTTCATACGCATGCTTACAGGGTGAGACACTAGTGTAACATGGCGCGGGGCAGGCCAGCGCGCCGGACATAGTGCCAACGCGGCTAGCGGGAACGCGCCGCCCGGGTTCATACGCATGCTTACAGGGTGAGACACTAGTGTAACATGGCGCGGGGCAGGCCAGCGCGCCGGACATAGTGGCCAACGCGGCTAGCGGGAACGCGCCGCCCGGGTTCATACGCATGCTTACAGGGTGAGACACTAGTGTAACATGGCGCGGGGCAGGCCAGCGCGCCGGACATAGTGGCCAACGCGGCTAGCGGGAACGCGCCGCCCGGGTTCATACGCATGCTTACAGGGTGAGACACTAGTGTAACATGGCGCGGGCAGGCCAGCGCGCCGGACATAGTGGCCAACGCGGCTAGCGGGAACGCGCCGCCCGGGTTCATACGCATGCTTACAGGGTGAGACACTAGTGTAACATGGCGCGGGGCAGGCCAGCGCGCCGGACATAGTGGCCAACGCGGCTAGCGGGAACGCGCCGCCCGGGTTCATACGCATGCTTACAGGGTGAGACACTAGTGTAACATGGCGCGGGGCAGGCCAGCGCGCCGGACATAGTGGCCAACGCGGCTAGCGGGAACGCGCCGCCCGGGTTCATACGCATGCTTACAGGGTGAGACACTAGTGTAACATGGCGCGGGGCAGGCCAGCGCGCCGGACATAGTGGCCAACGCGGCTAGCGGGAACGCGCCGCCCGGGTTCATACGCATGCTTACAGGGTGAGACACTAGTGTAACATGGCGCGGGGCAGGCCAGCGCGCCGGACATAGTGGCCAACGCGGCTAGCGGGAACGCGCCGCCGGGTTCATACGCATGCTTACAGGGTGAGACACTAGTGTAACATGGCGCGGGGCAGGCCAGCGCGCCGGACTGTGGAACATTGAAAAAGTAGTGTTTATCGTTTCCCATTATGCCAATTTTTATCGCAATACCTTTTATTATCATCGTTAACGATTACTTTTTCTTATATCCTTTCATTAATAAAGAAAGAAGCTCATTCGATTTCCCCAGTCAACATCCCTATAGTACAATATATATGTGTTAGGCTTGGCAACCCAGTGCGCGTGCGCAGCCACCCCGGCTGGACGGGCCACGTGGACACGAGCTACGACGCTCACCCCGACTACAACCACAGCGAGCCGCCGCCCCCCACTGGGAACAAAACACCAGCTCTCTACGACGGTAGGGAACAGGTAAGTACACGTATATATTAACCAGCTTTCCGCCGCGGCTCCGCCCGCGTTAACAGGTTTTTCCGGCGGTAAAAGGTAGCCTATGTTACTCAGGCTGAATATAGCTTTCTAATAGTGAAATAAGTTTTGAAATCGGTTCAGTAATTTTTGAGTTTATTAATTACAAACATACACACACACATAAAATACAAATCTTTCCTCTTTATAATATTAGTATGATATGATGTACCCTACGGAGAGGTGAGGAGTATCTAAGTGTGTGTAGAGATTTGACCAGGTTCTTTGTTGTAGCTTATCTGTAGCGTATAATCGCAAGGTGTTGATTTTATTTACCTATGCTTGAGTTGCAAATTCAACAACGTATTGCGTCATCTGACTTGTGGAGGTGCATTAAGCACACGGCACACTCGTGCGATTTACGTGCCCGCATACAGGAAATATATAATGATGTATTTTTAAATCAGTTTCTACTTCATGCGCAATTTGTTTTTGTTTTTTTTTTATAATTTTATGATTGTAAAAATATTTTGAAAAGATGCAACGCCTGTAGAGTTTTTTCTGGCGAGTTCTTCTCCATAGAAGACAGCCAAATTTTTTTAACTTGCCAGAAAATAAAATGTAATTGACTTAACTAAGTGATGTAAATATCCTAAACTTATGACTTTTACTGTTATACTCGTAGGTGCTGTACTGGTCTGACGCGACTAACGAGATAGCGTTCGTGGTTCCTTCTGGCGTCGAGACTTCAGAGGGCGATGACCGGCTCAACGACAGCATCAAATCTGAGGTGGACGGCTCGGCTATCTCCGTCAGGTTGGTAGCGTTGGTAGTTTGGTACTTATTCCTTTATTTATTTGACCTATGCTTGTGTTGGAAAAGTACGACCAATCAAGCTTCACCGGACTTGGGATTTATCTTTACATAATCTGCAAGTTAATTCATGTAACATTGTAATCAAATGATGAATAAATGCAGTACAAAATAGTAACACATTGGTATAACAGAAAAAGAGCTCTTCTAAACACCATTATTTTTTTTATCTCCCGTTCTTTTCGTTCGATATAAACAAAAGACGAAAGGATTTAAGTGTGTAAATCAGGACTAATTTAAACATTACATAATCAGGGGATCAGAAAAAGCGGCGGGATCCTGCTGGGATGTATCGAGCAACAGTTCGGGAGCGCCTTCATACGAGAGGAGCATCAGCGAGTCAGACAAGGAGCGCAGCCGGGCCAGCCTCGGAGACAAGGGCCGCGCGCTCTCACTGGAGCTCGACAAGCAGCCCGCACACTCACTCACAGGTCACTACAACACTACACAACAACTACACACTATACACACTGTAACAGACAAGGAGCGCAGCCGGGCCAGCCTCGGAGACAAGGGCCGCGCGCTCTCACTGGAGCTCGACAAGCAGCCCGCACACTCACTCACAGGTCACTACAACACTACACAACAACTACACACTATACACACTGTAACAGACAAGGAGCGCAGCCGGGCCAGCCTCGGAGACAAGGGCCGCGCGCTCTCACTGGAGCTCGACAAGCAGCCCGCACACTCACTCACAGGTCACTACAACACTACACAACAACTACACACTATACACACTGTAACAGACAAGGAGCGCAGCCGGGCCAGCCTCGGAGACAAGGGCCGCGCGCTCTCACTGGAGCTCGACAAGCAGCCCGCACACTCACTCACAGGTCACTACAACACTACACAACAACTACACACTATACACACTGTAACAGACAAGGAGCGCAGCCGGGCCAGCCTCGGAGACAAGGGCCGCGCGCTCTCACTGGAGCTCGACAAGCAGCCCGCACACTCACTCACAGGTCACTACAACACTACACAACAACTACACACTATACACACTGTAACAGACAAGGAGCGCAGCCGGGCCAGCCTCGGAGACAAGGGCCGCGCGCTCTCACTGGAGCTCGACAAGCAGCCCGCACACTCACTCACAGGTCACTACAACACTACACAACAACTACACACTATACACACTGTAACAGACAAGGAGCGCAGCCGGGCCAGCCTCGGAGACAAGGGCCGCGCGCTCTCACTGGAGCTCGACAAGCAGCCCGCACACTCACTCACAGGTCACTACAACACTACACAACAACTACACACTGTAACAGACAAGGAGCGCAGCCGGGCCAGCCTCGGAGACAAGGGCCGCGCGCTCTCACTGGAGCTCGACAAGCAGCCCGCACACTCACTCACAGGTCACTACAACACTACACAACAACTACACACTATACACACTGTAACAGACAAGGAGCGCAGCCGGGCCAGCCTCGGAGACAAGGGCCGCGCGCTCTCACTGGAGCTCGACAAGCAGCCCGCACACTCACTCACAGGTCACTACAACACTACACAACAACTACACACTATACACACTGTAACAGACAAGGAGCGCAGCCGGGCCAGCCTCGGAGACAAGGGCCGCGCGCTCTCACTGGAGCTCGACAAGCAGCCCGCACACTCACTCACAGGTCACTACAACACTACACAACAACTACACACTATACACACTGTAACAGACAAGGAGCGCAGCCGGGCCAGCCTCGGAGACAAGGGCCGCGCGCTCTCACTGGAGCTCGACAAGCAGCCCGCACACTCACTCACAGGTCACTACAACACTACACAACAACTACACACTATACACACTGTAACAGACAAGGAGCGCAGCCGGGCCAGCCTCGGAGACAAGGGCCGCGCGCTCTCACTGGAGCTCGACAAGCAGCCCGCACACTCACTCACAGGTCACTACAACACTACACAACAACTACACACTGTAACAGACAAGGAGCGCAGCCGGGCCAGCCTCGGAGACAAGGGCCGCGCGCTCTCACTGGAGCTCGACAAGCAGCCCGCACACTCACTCACAGGTCACTACAACACTACACAACAACTACACACTATACACACTGTAACAGACAAGGAGCGCAGCCGGGCCAGCCTCGGAGACAAGGGCCGCGCGCTCTCACTGGAGCTCGACAAGCAGCCCGCACACTCACTCACAGGTCACTACAACACTACACAACAACTACACACTATACACACTGTAACAGACAAGGAGCGCAGCCGGGCCAGCCTCGGAGACAAGGGCCGCGCGCTCTCACTGGAGCTCGACAAGCAGCCCGCACACTCACTCACAGGTCACTACAACACTACACAACAACTACACACTATACACACTGTAACAGACAAGGAGCGCAGCCGGGCCAGCCTCGGAGACAAGGGCCGCGCGCTCTCACTGGAGCTCGACAAGCAGCCCGCACACTCACTCACAGGTCACTACAACACTACACAACAACTACACACTATACACACTGTAACAGACAAGGAGCGCAGCCGGGCCAGCCTCGGAGACAAGGGCCGCGCGCTCTCACTGGAGCTCGACAAGCAGCCCGCACACTCACTCACAGGTCACTACAACACTACACAACAACTACACACTATACACACTGTAACAGACAAGGAGCGCAGCCGGGCCAGCCTCGGAGACAAGGGCCGCGCGCTCTCACTGGAGCTCGACAAGCAGCCCGCACACTCACTCACAGGTCACTACAACACTACACAACAACTACACACTATACACACTGTAACAGACAAGGAGCGCAGCCGGGCCAGCCTCGGAGACAAGGGCCGCGCGCTCTCACTGGAGCTCGACAAGCAGCCCGCACACTCACTCACAGGTCACTACAACACTACACAACAACTACACACTATACACACTGTAACAGACAAGGAGCGCAGCCGGGCCAGCCTCGGAGACAAGGGCCGCGCGCTCTCACTGGAGCTCGACAAGCAGCCCGCACACTCACTCACAGGTCACTACAACACTACACAACAACTACTGTACACAGTAAAAACAAGAAAAACTGGCTATTTATAGAAATTCAATAAACGTGGCTTGAACTTAATGCTAAAGTAATTTACAATAAGAAACGTTATATTTGACATTCTCTAGTACGAAGGCGTGGGCCTTCGTCCACGGTCGTTTATATCTCTAACGGACGCTTTTTTTTGTTTAGGTAGCGGCAGACGCAACAGAGATTTCTCTACGAAGATTCTCATCATATGGCTAGAGGACTTTGAAGATCACCTTACGCTACCTATTGGTTAGTATATTATTTTATTTTTTACATTCTGTGTACCAGAATTGATCATCTTCAAATATAGGCTTAGTTTTATGGGTAAGTCGACGTTAGTTAAGTTTTATTCTCCAGTTTTTATTTGAATCTAGAAAATCCTACAATTCCATTCAAGAAACGTTATATTGTTATTTAATATTTTTATCAAATTCGAAAATTGACTATACCGGTATGGGTTTTTAATAAAGGTTTTTTATTGACGAAAACTTATCTTCCAGACGATCTACTCCGCTATTGCGAGACCGGTCTACCGTGGCGGCGACATGAAGTGACTACTCTGTGCGTGAGCGCGCGGCGTAGCGGGCTATTGAGGCTGCGGATAACGCCGTCCACAGCCTTCGGCGTGCTGGCCGACGGAGCGCAAGTGGCGCCCTCGCTGCTACCCGCCTGCCTCAGGAGAGCCGCGCTCGACATCGCGAGGAGAAGCCGCCTCAACACTGACCTGTTAGTATACCTGTCTATATACTACACGTAGCGGGTTGTTGAGGCTGCGGATAACGCCGTCCACAGCCTTCGGCGTGCTGGCCGACGGAGCGCAAGTGGCGCCCTCGCTGCTACCCGCCTGCCTCAGGAGAGCCGCGCTCGACATCGCGAGGAGAAGCCGCCTCAACACTGACCTGTTAGTATACCTGTCTATATACTACACGTAGCGGGTTGTTGAGGCTGCGGATAACGCCGTCCACAGCCTTCGGCGTGCTGGCCGACGGAGCGCAAGTGGCGCCCTCGCTGCTACCCGCCTGCCTCAGGAGAGCCGCGCTCGACATCGCGAGGAGAAGCCGCCTCAACACTGACCTGTTAGTATACCTGTCTATATACTACACGTAGCGGGTTGTTGAGGCTGCGGATAACGCCGTCCACAGCCTTCGGCGTGCTGGCCGACGGAGCGCAAGTGGCGCCCTCGCTGCTACCCGCCTGCCTCAGGAGAGCCGCGCTCGACATCGCGAGGAGAAGCCGCCTCAACACTGACCTGTTAGTATACCTGTCTATATACTACACGTAGCGGGTTGTTGAGGCTGCGGATAACGCCGTCCACAGCCTTCGGCGTGCTGGCCGACGGAGCGCAAGTGGCGCCCTCGCTGCTACCCGCCTGCCTCAGGAGAGCCGCGCTCGACATCGCGAGGAGAAGCCGCCTCAACACTGACCTGTTAGTATACCTGTCTATATACTACACGTAGCGGGTTGTTGAGGCTGCGGATAACGCCGTCCACAGCCTTCGGCGTGGCAGATAGTGCGCAAATAGTATTCATGTCTTTTTCTAATAACTTACAACATACTTAGGCATCACAAGGTCTAAATTACCTTGAAGAAGGGGTAGAAAAAACTGAATGATAATAACTTTTAAGATTTAAAATGAGATATTTACCGTGAAAATTTTAATAGGTGTATTGAAATGATAATATACCAGTAGGCCTACTATGTAAGTAGCGACAGGCTCGAGAAGCTGTCTAACGCGACATAGTGACATTAGAGCCATAGTAGTTCTGTCAATATGTCGCGTTTGACAGCTTCTCGAGCCTGTCGCTACTTACGTAGTAGACCTACTGGAGCGTGCTGTATTATAAGTATACTTCTCTCTTTGTCGGTGTACGAGTATGATGACGCGGGCATATTCTAAGATTAGCAGCAGTATATTATTGTATCACTAACATCAATTTACTGGCATCATTCTGTCTCTTACAGTACCCATTTGAGCTATTTTAACTTTTTTTTTCAGGTACCAACCTCCTCACGTAAGAAGACGACATTTGATTCAAGAGTTGGCTCAGCAATATAAGAAAGATCTCTCGGAACCGGAATTACTCGAATCGTTATTCTGTACGCCATCATAAGTATTAACCTACAGGGTTATACTATAGGCGGACAATGTGCCCACATCACTATCACTACATAGTATAAAATAAAGTCGCTTTCTCCGTCCCTATGTCCCTATGTCCCTCCCTTTGTACGCTTAAATCTTTAAAACTACGCAACGGATTTTGATGCGGTTTTTTTTAATAGATAGAGTGATTCAAGAGGAAGGTTTATATGTATAATACATGCATAATATACTGAAGGATAACCCACAATAACCATTTTCCCGTGCGGAGCCGGGGCGGGTCGCTAGTGTGGTAATATAATAATGTAGTAATTAAATAGCACAATTCTTTTCACGGTGCATTTGATGTTCCTTTCATACTTAAATTCACAAAAATTATAACTTACAACCTACAATAATATTGTCGTCAGATATCTCTTACGGCTCATTTATTTGTCGACCAGAAATATGAAATGGATGTAAAGTCCGACCAAAGAAATAAGAAACCTCGCCATATTGCGGAATTTTAATGGAACTAATTTTATAAGGGAAATTGTGTCCATAGTCGTAAAAATATACACGTGGCGCCCCCAGAGCAGGTTTCTTATTTCTTTGGTCAGGCTTTACTAAGTATAAAACTAATAATATTAATTGAATTTAATTCTTTTAATTTTGTATTTTTTAGAAACGACATGATGAAGCAACATTTTTAAACCGCGTAAAATTGTTATTAATATTGTTACGTTTTGTAATGTTATTATTATTATTATTTTTAAATCAACTAAACACGTAACATTCCATTATGGTTATTAAATTATTACTTACAAGTGTAGTATTATTAAATTAATTATGTAATGTTATCATCATTATTTTAAGTCAAATAGATATTAAATTTAATCAGAATAATGTAAGACATATTATGGAATTTTGAATTATAATATATTTTTCTCAAAAGAATTATCTTTTTAATTTATGTAAAAGATCTAGCAGTGTTTCGATTCAACTCTCGTACTTAAAAGTAACCGTCGGATTAATTCTTGATGAATCAAAATCTCGGTACTAAGTTCAATCAATGATGTTATAAGTTCTACAAAATTATCGTTATCTATCAAGCCATATCGACATGAGAACGCAGAGATCAACGTAGGACTTCCGCGGAAAGCAATCGAAGTGAAAACATAAAAAACAGGAAAGTGTTCTAGCAACATGAATAAAAAGAAAATACGCATGACATAGATTTATATATAATACGTGTTTTAATATGAACAGAAGCCAGCACATGCAGTAGGACACTCGCACTACGAAATTAACCCGTAACTCTACGGAATACAGAAGCTCTCAAGGTCAACATGTCCAGCCGCATATGGTGGCTACTGTATGTACAAACAAACAAAGTTCGTACATACATATCTTTCATAATTATCTTTTATGGACTACGAACATTGTGATGGCCAAAGAATGTTTTAGGGGCATTCTTACGTGACGGAATAATCTATATATAACTACTATAAAAATCTAAGGTCGCCAACAGTGAAGCACAAATTTTCACCAGTCGGACCTTCTTGTACACCCATGTTGCTTGGTATATTATTTTACCTTTTTCGCAATACACTGGATCTCGGTAGAAATTGACATATTCTAATTTCAAACAAGTAGAAAATTTTATGAAAGCCATAGTGAAAATTGAATTGAATTGAAAATGTTGACTTGAAAATTTACAATCTTATCGTTTGTCAGTTGTGTTTTTTGTAGATTTTAAACTGTTCTATTTTAAACTTTACGTGTTTGCTGTTGATTTATCTTTTGAGGATATTTTTTGAGAACCTATGTAGTAAATGAAATGTTAATTAGCCCCGTGGCGGAGGAGGAGAATGGGAAACGGGAGGGCAGAGGGGACGGAGTGCCTGCCGCGGGCCACACTCTTGAGTACCAAACAGCCAGCGAACTCTTCGACCTGATGGCGAGCAACCACATGTATAGAGCCGAGAATGGCGGTAAGTCCACTCCAATATCTTTTTTATTAATAATTGCAATACGAATTTTAAAAGCTATCGCCCTACTTTGAACTTATTTGTTAAATATCTTGTTTGTGCATAATATTGCGCTAAAACTAAATATTTAAATATGATATTTTTACCTTCCTTCTCCCATCAGTTTAATAAGATTGGCCAAACTAGTTTTGTATTATAATAATGTGTACGTATTATAATAATGAGTAACTTTTCAAAATTCATACCCTCCTTTTTGCAGAAAACGAAACCCTCACCACCCAGGATCTTGTTCTCATTTATAAAAATATAGACTTAGGAACTAAACTCATGTCTGATGCAAATGAAGCAAACAGAAAACCACCCAACCAATATGTAGAAACCATTGTTTATGATGATCTTGATTCTGACTCAGATCTCAGCGAAATATGCAGTTATGAAGATATTCACAATGTTATGTTGATAAACAATGAACGAATCAATCTTTTGGCTAAAACATCAAGTTTTGAAAACACTGTTTGCCATAAATTTGGCGATATAGAACTATGCACTTCGGACCTGAGTGTTGAATATGATAGAAAATTTCGATACACAAAAAAATCGTGTACCAAAAACCCAATAAAACTGGGTACAAAAAGTTTTGGTACTCCTACACTACCAGTTTCCCTGTTAGATTACATTTGTTGTAAACGTTTGGAAGAAAACTACAATTTTGATATGGACAATATTATAAAATACGTTAAGCATACCATAGACCAATTAAAACGCATCAGTAACGGAGATTATCTTACTGAAAAAGTTAAAGAGAAATGGAGAGGGATAGATAACACAGCCCAAATTAAACACAGTGAAGTAGGGGAAGCCAAAGTTCTATCTAATACAACTAGTATCCCGATGTATGTTGAACGTAAAGTAACTGGAAATTCGACTAAGTGGGATGATTTGGTTCATTCGTCGGTTGACATAAGATCCCTTTCCAAAATATTAGAAAAGAAGATAATTGTGGAAGTACCTAAAACTCTATGTGGTTCGTACACGTTGTTCAGCAAATGCTGTGATGATAACTTGATTATCAGATGCCAGAAAAGCGCATCGAGCCATAACTCACTAAAACCCAAGAAAACATCTTCAGGATCCCACGTTGATGTTGTCGTACACTTGAACCGTTCTCAATCAGGGAATGTGATTAGTAATATAAACACAATCATGATTTTACAAAAGCCTGGTAAATAGTAGTATTTCTTTCACGATGAACCTATAGTAATAAGTAGTGTAGGTATTAATTTTATTTCTTAGCTGTAATTTTGTAATTTGTCACATTCTTTATATTATTATTTAACTCTGTCAAGCTTGGCTTTTCTTTAGGATCTGAGGGTGAAGGAGGGTTTGCAATTTATAAACAAACATGCATTAAATAAATACGCTGTGTTTACACTACGCGGTGTATTGAGCGCTAACTAAAACCACGTTTGGCAAAATGTTTGGGTTTAATTGTGTGTGACGAGAGGCTAAAATTGTTAAAGGTTGAGGTTTTGGATAGTAAATAATAAGCTGTATAAAATACGGATGAATTGAGATCCTCCTATTTTGTTAAAAACGATTGAAAATAACAAAATTATCTCTTAGTAGAATTTTTATCACTGATATTTTATTTTTTATTAGTGTTTCTGTTCATCACATAGCCCATGATTGCTTTCAGGAAAGTCAAGTTTAATTACGTTGTTTATAATAAATCACAAATTTGCTTCCTATGGTTTTCAGCTCCTACGGATTTATTACCTTTACTAACAATCGAAAGTTCATTAAAAGTAACCACTTCAGAAGAGAAAGTAATTGAAACAAAAAAGAGTCACGATGACGGTTTACGCCTCAATTCTGATAATAACAATCAAAATTTAGCAAACATGAACGGTTCCTGTACTGACTCACCATCAAACTACCAATGTTCAAGTGAGAATTTATCACCATTCGAAACGGGTGACTCTGGATACAATAGTTCACTACCTAATGCTATGTATAATAACTATGGAGACCGTTTCAAGAAATTTGGAAGTGGAAGTGGTTCTCCCATTAATTTTCTGCCCTCCGACGAATTCCGACTGACCATACAAAAACTTAACATGTCGTCATTACCTGAAGAAAGTACTGATGAGAATTCGATAATATACAGTAAAAAACGTTCTCCTACAAGAAACAGAATTAAATCTCCGTACGAAAATAAATCCCATTTAGCAGAAGAGAAAAAGCGTAAAAAATTATTAGAAGTTAGACAAAAACGTGAAAAAAGCAAAATGGCACTGGCTGTTAACGGCTGTCGGGTTAAAAAAATGAAATACCCTATACCCCCGCAAACAGCAAACTCCGTCACTAAACTTTCCATTTCAAACAAATCATTTTATAATTCAATTTATGGTCATGCTCCCAATGTGGAGCCGAAACCAAGCAAAACAAAAGTCCGTAAGGAAGCAACTGATGCCATTCCAGAAGTACCTTCAGATGCTGACCTTAATAGTTCAACGTTGTCTCCAGACATCCGAGAAATACAGAATCAGAAGTATATTAACAAGAGCTATTATTTAGACAATGCTGTAACCGAAATGATGTACATGGACAAGCAGAAGTCTGAAGCTGATGACAGTTTAGCAGAAATTACTGCAAACGACATCAAAATGGAACTGAAGCTATTATCTCACTTGATAACTCCCTCGGTCATCACACTTGCTGCACCAGAGCTGGGCAATGAAAGCGAATCCCCAAGGTAAAAACTTAATTAGGAAACATTTCTTTTGGTTACTGGACCCATCGAGTTAGAATTTTTCTATTAACTGTTGTAATAAAAATAGATTTTCGAAAGACAGACAGAAAATCTTTATAATCGATTTCTTTAATAATAGTAAAAACCGACCAGAAAAATAAAAAGACCTCACCACATTGCGGAATTTCAATGAAATTAATTTTATAACGGAAATTATTGCCAGAAACAAAAAAAATGGCACACCAGCGCTGAATTTTAATTTTTCTGGTCGGGCTTTAACGTTCATACCATCATAGGCCTGGAGATCAACCCATTTTCAGGAGTATCTAGTCGACAAACCAGCCAACCATTTACATAGCCATTGTTAACTTTAACAAGAATAAGAGAGCTATTCTGTTTAAGGATCCTTTTTTATCACATTTTGGCACATAAGTAGTCTCAAAATATATTTACAGGCACAAAGATTATAACATAGAAGAAAATGAATCCAAAAGAGAAACAAATGCTCCATCGTCTCCCTTAGAACACCCTGAACCCCCAAACAACTCTCCTCTTAGTACTGATGCAAACATGAGCGAAAAAGAAATAAATGAAAGAGATGCTAAGAAAGCAAGCAATTCTTCTGAATTTATAAAAAGTATCGATAAAATATATGAACTAATTCATAAACTTGGTAAGGCTGAATGCAATGAAACTAAACTGTTTAAAAGTAAATTCACAGCTGTAGCAGGTAGAGCTACCTATAATGATCCAGCTGGAGAAACATCCACAGTTCAATGCAGTGATAGTGGCACTAGTGTTAAACATCAGCTTACTTCTTCGAACCCCAGCTGTTTTAGTTTTGAAAAATCTTGTAAAGTTGAACAAACTCCAACAGTAGAGAGTCCTAATAAAAAAACTGCATCTAATGTGACAGCCGCAAATGTTGTCCCAAAAGTAATTATTAGTGCAAAGACACAAAATGCTAAAGTTAATGGAGAAAAACCTAAACGAGATAGACGACTTTTGTCAGGTAATCGACAAAATAATCCGCAAAATACGTCTCAAAATACTGCTGCGTCTGACAATCCATTAAAAGCTATATCTCAATTACTCCATGATTTCGATAACGTGCAAAAAAATCGAAATAAGACTGTTACTGAAAGAGTGCCAAGAAAACCGGAAGTAAGTTTTGCAGACGTGAAAGCTGAAGGTCGTCATATCGTTAGAAAAGCATCCAGAGTTGACAATCGGTTCGAGCAGCATTTTGAAAAACAGAATAGAAATGTGTCTAGGGATAAAAAGTCGAAGTCGCCTGTACATCAACATCCGAATCTTGCTGAACATAGACCAGGAAATAAAGGACTCAAGAAAAATGTGGTAGATATCGTTGATGAAATTAAAGAAGCTAGAGGTGAGGCTGTTCGAGGCCCATGTAAACTGAATGCTCGACTTAATTCTTTAGCGCAACCTAAAAAAACATATGTTCAAGCTCAAATCGAAGAATTCCATGCGAGATTTGGAAAGAGCATAATTACGGATCGATTGCAAAAAATGTCGGGGACACGTAACGTGCAGAATGTAGAGATACCTAAATATGCTTCTTCTAAACAAAGAAGAAAGAAAGATTGTCCGGAAACACTTTCAACTTCCAAGTCGTTTTCAAACGCTCATCCTGCCGTTTTAGGTGTGTAAAGGTGAATTTGTTTTGCTCGAATATGTTATTTAAACTTTATTAAATAATTGTGAAAATATAATAACGTTATAACGTTTTATTACTTACAGAGAAAGCCCGTAAGAGATCGCCAAATAACAACAAGTTGGATAATCGTATGCCAAACGACCAGTACTCCAAAGAAATCAACGCCTTTACCCGTGAAACTACGTAAATATTATCTATTATTCTTTGTGTTGTTTTAATACATACATACTTTAAGGCACGCTATTTTCCCTAGTGGGAGCAGGGTTTTTGTAATACGTAGCTCAAACTATAACCACCTTTAGCAAAGTGTTTCGATTAATATTCATCTAAATAAAATAAGATGACACCGATCTTTTGTGTTTCGAGTGCATCTAGCGACAGGTTGCCAACCTATCGCCTCTGTACGTACATACTACACCCGAAGCCCATATTCGCCTTCTGCAATATCCAATGGGATGATCTTATTCAAATGCCGGGATTATTTTTATGACAAAATGAAAGAGAAAATGTCTAATTGTTATTTATAAAATTGAACGATGATTGCAGAAAGAAAAAAATGACGTTGTCATTTGAGTGTCCAGGGCGCCTACCTTCGCTTCCAAATAGTGAAAATTCAAATATCGACGACACAAAAATGCGGGCGCCATATATCCCGAATGATATAGAAATAGGTATAAACATTTTTGGTTAATTTTTAAATAATGTATTAGCTGCCCGCCCGTGGGTAACCCGCGTTAATTTTCGACTTTTCTCGTGGGATTGAGATGTTTTCCAGCCTGAAAAAATAGCCTATGTCACTCTCTGCTTCTGACCTAATAAGCGTAACAAATACAGGCAGAGTTACTTTCGCATTTAACTTTTAAACTTTTCACACGCACACAATTTTTTTCCGCGGGAATGATGTATTTTCCCGCGGTAAAAGGTAGCCTACATCCATCCCTAAGGTCTACTCTATCTCTGTACCAAGTTTTATCAGAACTTTTCGCCTGCACTACTATTTTTCCCGTGAAATAAGGATTGGTAGGGATTGCAATGCACTGCTTAATCTGTTGTTCTCGTTATTCTTGATTATGAACTTAGGTCACAATATAATAATTAAAGATCTAAATAATTATAATACATTGCAGGATCAATGATCTCTTCAATGGAAGAATCTTCAGCAATCAGAAGTAATATTCGTCAAATGATGAATGTGATGATTGCTAACACAATGGTTAAAAACAAAGATAATAGTTCAAATCTTAGTGAAGAAAATGAATATGAAAAGGTTTTTGATAAGAATCTTAAAGAAAAATTGTCAGAAGATGAAATAAACTCAAGTGATGATTATCAACAAGATCGTCGCTCCAAAATTAAATGTGAGTATATGATAGGCGATACTATTCCTGAAACGAAAGACCCACCCCCAGAAAACCCAGCTAATCTGATGCCGGGGTCGGAATGTGCTAAAGCGCTTCAATGTAATCGCAATTTAGCTATTGGTACTTTTCAAAAATGCATTAATCATAAACGATTGGCCTTAACACCGAAAGAATCGATGCAGAAAGTATTGCTACTACAATCAGGGGATTCCAATTCTGTAATTTTGCAGTCAACAATGTCTCAAAACATATTTAAGAAGAAGATTGAACCGGAATATCATCCAATGCTAACTAATTTAGATTGGAACTTCGCTCAATTTCCTGTACAGATGCCTATTATTGGATATAGTATTCCTAAATACTTAAAACCTAGACCTGGTCAAACAGATAATCAAAATTCCGATCAAAATACCTCCAGTAAAACTACGCAGTGTTTCAAAGGTACACATGTGGACCAGTTTTCTAACCATCCAAGCCACATTGATGTCAAAGATTTCTTAACTATGTCTAGTCTATTAAAAATGGGTACAACAGTTATAGAAGAAGAACCAGAAGACGTAAATGTTGTTTCAAATAAAACTCCTGAAAAGAGTGTCGAACTTATTAAAAAAGCTAGCGCCGAAGTTATTAAAAAAGCTAGCGCCGAAGATATTAAAAAAGCCAGCGACAAAGTTATTACAAAAACCAGCTCAACTGGGACTTCTAATTTAGGTAATGCTGATGAACAAATCGATATTCCTAAAGATGAAATCGCAGTCATTACTGATGGAACATATGTAGATACTTCAGCTGAAAAAAATATAAATACTCTCTCTGAAACATGTGTTAATAGTATATCTATAAATAAAGTACCTTCTGATACATCTAGTATGGATACTACATCTCTTGACGTATTGGTTGGATTACTAAATGAAATACAAAAGATTACATCTTGTCAAAGCCAAATGGCCAATTCTGACACAGAAGACACAGATGTACCATGTGCTGATATGCAAGCTATATTAAATAGTGCCGCTGCTTTAGAAAGTGTAGAACAAGGTGCACGTAATATCATATCAATAACTTCTCTTGATAAACTGAGAAAACTGGAATCAAACACTAGCATCCTTTCTTTTTACCTTTCAAATCATGGTGACAATGATGCGGTGGGAAAAAATATCGCTAACATAAATATAACACCATTACATGTTGACAAGGGAGTAAGTACCGTGATGCCAATGGCCTTTGTCAATAAATGTACAAGTGTACCATCACAATTATTCCCCCTTACTAAAAACCACAGCACAAATGTTTCGAATTCACTCATAGGTGTTATCAGTGAACCATCCAGTCATTCAATTTTAACATATAATGAGCAACCTGTACGATCCAATAGATCACTGACTTGTTTGACAAATATATTTGAACTCCAGAATAATATCACAAGAAACGAAGGAAACCAGCTGCCTATTGCATTAACTCGAAAACATGACGATATCGATGGATACAGAAAAGTGCCTAATAAAAAAGGTAAAGTGACTAATCATGACAAATACAAGTTAACTAAGAAAAATTTAAATCAAAAATTTTCTGTTGATTCCGATTTTGATCCTGTAATGAAAATGAAAAGAGATATCCTCGTTACAGTGTACTCAGTCTTAGTTTTAACTGTCTTTGCTGCGTTGTCTTTTCCAGATATTTTATACAGTGCTTGATTTCTTAAATTATTTGTTGCTAATTTATTTATCCTGGTACATATATTGTATCAAAATATACAAGTTTTATTTATCTATATACTAGTTTTACTTTACTTGCTAAATTCCCCTTCTCTCCGGCCGTCAAGGTAACGCGCGGTTTCATATTATTCGCTAGTTCGTTTATAGTTCATATGTCGGAAGGCGCAGTTGTATACAGGGCGTCCCACGGCTATGCCACATGGAGGGAAAGTACCTAAATATTGTAGATAGAACATATTTTTACTGAAAGAAGACTTTATTTTTATTTCTAAAAACTATTAAAACTGCATTCATACATTTTTTAATAATCACATGGTTGAACCGGGAATCGAACCCGCTACACGAGAAAAAAAACAGCCTGGTAGTTTTATCATACCAATCGAAAGGCTCCATCATAAGGATATTTTTTGCTAAATAACATAGTGAAGACTATGAATTTTAACATTTGATGTGTGGCCGCCGAGATCGCCAGATCTAACCACGTTCTATAGTATTTTATGGGGTTATGTAAAAAAATTAGTTTACAAGAACCGGTATGAAAGTGTCCACGAGCTACATACAGAACTTAGACGTAGGTATTATTCTAAATATCCACCACAACGAGATAAAAAAAATCGACAGGGAGTGAAATAATCAAGAGTGCGACTTTGTATTTAACAGCAGCATCGTGGGGGTCATTTTGAGCATTTGATAAAATTGATAAATTTTATATTAAAAATGTTAAAATATCTTCTCCTTTCTTTTATTTCTGACACTATATTATTATTTAGCCAAAAATAACCTATAAGATGAAGCCTTTCGATCGGTATGATAAAACTACAGGATATTATTTATTACGTGTAGCGGGTTCGATTCCCGCTTCAAACATGTAATTATGAAAAAATTTATGAATGCAGTTTTAATAGTTTTTAGAAATAAAATTGTATAGTATAATCAAAGGCGCCTTGTATAATCCGCTGTATTAGGTACGTAACAGATTGAAAAACGTCGCTGTTTTGTAATGCGCCTTCCCATCATTCAGGCGGATTGCAATTCGACTGAAATAATTTGTTGTGGCATTATTTTGTGTTTTCGGGCCGATTTCAATGAAACTCGGTTTGTATTGTAACACTATTTTGGCAAGGGAATTAGAATGCAATATAAAAATTTTATTAAATCCGAGATGGCGGCCAACTTTTTTGTTTATAGACAAAGGAGGGAGATGTCTTTGAATGCAAAGTCAGAATGAACAAAAATTCAAGAAGGCGGCTAACTTTTATGTTTATGGAAAGATCTAAATGAATGTCGGTTTATAACACTTTTTAACAAGGAATTGATGAAGCATGTAAAAGATTACAATGGAACTTAAGACGGAAGTTAACTTTATTGTTTAGGTAGGTAGGCTATAAAGTGTGTGACCTACACTGAAAGTAAAACACACAAAAACGGCACGTAAACTGTTTATTATACATAAACACTATAGCACATCACAATAAAATAATCGGGAAGATAAACTAAACCCGAAAAGTAAGATCCTGGAGCGTTTTTAACAGCTCCCCAGGAAGAATCCGACAAAAACTGACTGGAACTATCAAAATCAATCAATTCTAAATTGATTCAAATTTCGAACCAACACGCGGCCAGTATTAAAAATAAAAGAGATGGCATAACCGATGCCACAAGTACCTACCGAATTTAATGAAATTGAGTTTTAACACAATTTGGGCAAGGAAATAAGAATGCAGCTTAAAAAATTATAGCATACCAAAATGGTGGCCATAAATAGTCCTGTGACATGGGGCTTTATTACTAAACACATCTGAACTCTTCGAAATACTGAAGACAAGACCACCTTGCTTGAGTCCTTGCGAAAACTAAAACGAGTACTTATCTATGAAATCAGTCCATCAATAATCATAGATTTTAGGAATTGTTGACATTGCATTCCAATTTTATTGGTTTCTTTCTTTTCGAGTGGATTTCGAGGTTAACCTACCTCAGAAACCCTGGTGTTGGAATTGTTGAGCCGCCTTACCCCCTGGCCACAGCTTCGTGCGGCGGCGGTGGCGGCGGCAGCGGCGACCGCGAACAGCGAAGAGCGATGCAAACAAACGTAGGCAATTGTATGAAGTTGTCCACAGCTAGTCGCGGCAGCAGCGGCGAGACGGGCATCGAGTGAATAGCGAAGGGGGTAAGGGGGTGAGATGGTACTACGGCAGTCGGGGGGCAACTTACGGTGAACGGTCTGTAGAGCGAATATGAGGAGAGCTGTGGCCTACCATCGCACCGCAGTTCGTACCTCGTGTGGCCAGGCCCTTAGGCTTCCGACATAGTTCCTATAACGACTAAATCCGTAGATAGTAGCCGGGACCAACGGCTTTACGTGCTTTCCGAAGCACGGAATTATCTTTTTTTTTTCGGACAATCAGGTGATTTGGCCTGCAATGTCCTAACCAAACTGGGGAAAGTCTCATAAAGTTGTATTTGTTCGATTGATCCCCACCGGGATTCGAACCCGGAACCCCCGTAGCGCCAGACAAGCTTTTT
>CAOKYR010000275.1:0-16075 GCA_948473455.1 Teleiodes luculella | reverse complement strand
TAAAAAAAATACCACCTTATTAAAAAAACACGCTACCCTATAGAAGGCAAAACAACTTTACAAAATACATTTGCTTTCGACTTTATGTCGAGGGTGTAAGACTAAAATTAAGGTGACAATATAGAGGCCACTGCCTTATAAAGGTTTAAGCAGCAATAAACAATATTTTATTACTTTCCAAGGCTTAAACAACGTCTACAACAAATATTGTTTAAAAAGCAAGATTGTATGATTTTGTGAACTCAAAATCATCCCCAGCCATATTATAAACCATATCTTTTTTAAATATAATAATATATTTTTTAAGGCTTTCACGGTAGTTTGTCTTTCTTTATTTTTGTTCAATTTACAGTCAAAAGTTGTTCTCAAAAAAAAAATGTACGGTCTCCTGCAAAGAAAACGGACCCCCTGTCATATGCGGTGACTACCCGCCGCTTACGATAGGGGGGTCCGTTTTCTTTGCAGGAGACTGTACAGTTCATAAAACCTATTCAAAAAGCCCAACTTGTACTAATACAGAGTATACTTAGAGTATAAATAAAAAAAATGTGGTAGGCATAGAGCACGCCTATCTAAGGAATTTGTCATCGACACGATAAGAAGAAGAAGCACGCCTTATCAAGTATGCGTTTAGTAGCAAATGGTTATCGGACTCTAATGGTGCAACCACATCTAGCGGCCGGCGAGGTCCGCCTATCACGCACACACGTGCAGTCAAGCTGCTGTGCGTTGCTTGGTAATATAGACTATACAAGATTTAATTTCGTTTAAAAATTTGTATCGATACGATGCACAGTATTTTTTTCACCCTTATTTTGGGACAGCCTTATTTTATTTATTGATCGAATAGAATATTTATATTACCACAGGCTGAAATAAGGGTGAAAAAAATTGTGTGTGATGCCGTGCCGGCCGGTAGATATGGTTGCACCTTAAGAGTGATACTGACCGGCGTGTGCGTGTGTGTGTGTGCGTTGCACGCGAAGCACGAGTGGTAGCGCGCGCAGGCCGAGGGGGACGGCGAGCGATTGCCGCACTCTTCTATCGACAGCGCCGTCTGAAACATTATACTCTAAATCACTACATAGTATAAAACAAAGTCGCTTTCTCTGTCCCTATGTCCCTATGTATGCTTAAATCTTTAAAACTACGCAACGGAATTTGATGCGGTTTTTTTCAATAGATAGAGTGATTCAAGAGGAAAGTTTAGATGTATAATACATGCATAATATACTTAAGGTTATCCCACAATAATCATTTTCAAGTGCGGAGCCGGGGCGGGTCGCTAGTAATAAATATAATACATAGTTTTAAAAACTAAAAAACACGCTTCCTGTCCGCCAAATTTGGGTTTAAGTCACATGACTATTTTTTTCGTATTCCTGACAGCAAACCCTTTCATTTGATACCCATATCATGGGGGTGGATTTCAATTCAAACAGCCAGTCCGCCATCTTGGAGAGGCCGCCATATTGGATTTGTAATGACGTTTTTTAGCTAGTCATGTATTATCATCATCAGAACTCAGCGCGTGTGCAAAATTTCCACCTAATCGAAGACCGGGAAATAGTGCATTGAGAAATCGATATTGATTTCAAGAGGCCTCTGTACTCACATGCGGCGCGTGCCGTGTGCAATGTTGGTGCGATGTGTAACACGCCCCGCACCAGGTACAGTTGGCAGCAGTACAAGCGTGACAGGAATCCGCCGATAGACACCGCATTTCATCTGTGGACAAACGATAATATTATTGTAGTAGCGACGGCCCCGTAGCCTAGTGGGTAGTACGTCTGCCTACTGAGCACAGGGTCGCGGGTTCGAATCCCGCCCAGGGCAAACATTCGTGTGATGAGCACTTGTGTTTGCCTTGTGTCTGGATGTTGTATATTTATATAGGTATGTATATCAGCTGTCTGACACCCATAGTACAGGTTCTGCCTAGTTTGGGGTCAGATGGCCGGGTGTGAGATGTCCCACGTATTTTTATTATTATTATTATAGTGTCCCTTTAGAAGGCAAAACAACTTTATAAAATTCATTCGTTTTCGACTTTATGTTGAGATTAGTTAAGGTGGCAATATAGTGGACATTGCATTGTAAAGAGTACAGTGAGCTGACGAATAAGGTGACCCCCCCCCCGACACGCCACGCTACTTTCGCCACGCTGTAACTTAGAGATACCGTTGAAATTAGGCAACACGTTCTTAATTACACTGATAAAGTATTATTAGCCATTATATTTTTTTAAAACCAAAAAATTTATACAGAGTACTTCGGTTGTCATATTATTATATTTAAAAACAGGAAACCTGCACACATTCGCGAAGTAATTCAAAGGTTGCGTGAGAAAAAAGAAATTAAATAACTTACCGAAAACTGGCTCTTCCAAACAAGCCTTCACCGTGCCGTCAAACGACTCCGTCCATCCCACTTCTTCTAACTGAAATCAAAACATTATAATAAATACATATATAAACATCTTACTAATATTATAAACGCGAAAGTTTGTAAGTATGTATGGATGTTTGTTACTCTTTTATGCAAAAAACTACTGAATGGATTTTAATGAAACTTCCCAATAGTTTGAAGTTTAGACAAGAATAACACATACATAAACCTACTTTTCACTTCGGGAAAATGTCTCATTCACGCGGGAAGATAGAAATTACATGGGGCAAACTGCGGGCGGGTCGCTAGTGTTCGATATGTCAAAAATAATAGGTATTTAGTTATGAAATTACCGTTTTGCAATACTGGCCATTTCAAATCAAAATATTTTTTGTTTGACAAAGAATTCTAATTTCAAATTAATTTTATTTTAAAAACATGGAATTCTCTTTCCAAAAGTAATCATTTTTTATTGATTAGTGTAACATTTTCATCGCATTTCAATCTTTTTCGACATCATGGATACGTTAAAAATTCGAGTAATTATGGAATATGGGTACCGTCGTGGCAGCAACGCGGCTCAAGCGGCACGCAACCACAAAATAAAATAATAGCACTAACCCGTACAGAAAGGACACTCACCCCCCCGCGCCAAAATGAGTTCCCGCCCGATATAGCGCCCCACGCCCCGCACCCCGCAGGCGCCGCGGGACTCCGCCGGTGGTGGAGAGGGTATGCATACATAGCGCCTAGCGCCATTGACTTGTAGTTGATATTCAGTTGTTATTCAAAAAGAAGTAGCTTGTCAAAATGCGTTTTCTGTATGGAGTGACCGCCCAGTGACGCAAAATCAACGAAGTTTATGGAGCTAATACAAACCAACGCACCACCTGTTATTATGCTCGCTTCCGTTCTGGAAATTTCGACCTGAAAAATGAACCTCGCGGTCGTCCGCCGTACAAGAGATGGCATGACCAATGCCAGTACACTTCTGTAATATGTCACGTACCCCCAAACAAATCCCGTCTTGCGTCCACACGCAGGGCACGGCCGCGTGCAGTGAGTTAGCGAGGCACGCGGCTTCGCTTGTGTGCACGCGGCACTTGTCGCCCGGCACGAAGGTCAGAGCGTCCGAACGGAGACGACCGTCGAAACTGCAAATGGAATATCATTTGTTGGAATATAAATTAAAGCCTGACCAAAGAAATAAGATACCTGCTCTGAGGGCGCCACGTGTATATTTTTACGACTATGGCAACAATTTCCCTTATAAAATTAGTTCCATTGTAATTCCGCAATATGGCGAGGTTTCTTATTTCTTTGGTCGGGCACCGCCACAGACACGACATCTATTCCTTCCTCAATTTGTATTACAATGTATAAGTATTACATGATTTACTCACCCGCCATACATGACAGCGATGTTCCCCTGGCCGCTCGGCAGCAAGGCCGCTGCGTGGGCCGCGCGCGCCGCCCCTACGGGACTGTCTATCGGCCTCCACACCCTACATCTGTTAACAACAACCACAGAACATTTAAAAGAGGTTAGGGCGGCGCTGTGGGCGGGGCGTGCACGCGAAGTATATGAGCATGGTCCAAGAAAACAAGGTCTGGTCAAGGACCACGTGACTGACACAAGCCTACGTCATTTTGCGCCGTTCATCCTTGTCTATTACACGCATTTGACAAGGATGAATAGGCAAAATGACGTAGAAATGACGTAGGCTTGTGTCAGTCACGTGGTCTATTTGCAAGACCTTGTTTTCTTGGACTATGGATATGAGCAAACGCTCATATCTCCACGCAAAGACGCGATCGCGCTGTTTAACTCACACATAACTATAAAAATGTACATCGGTATGCGTGCATGCGTATGATTCGTTCCATTTGAAACCGCGTGATTGAGCGGCGCTATGATTGGCTAGATTTGAAATTGCAAATATGTGCGTAAACTTCATCTTTATTGAAGTACAGATGTAGTGGAGATGAAAGGTGGGGTGGAATCGGCGACACCGGATTTCATACGAACGGCGCATTATCGCCATTCTAACCTCTTTTAAATGTTCTGTGACAAAAACATTATACATCATACAGCCTCCGTGGTCGAGTGGTCAAAAGCTCGCCTGACATTACGGAGGTTCCCGGTTCGAATCCCGGTGGAGACTCGTGGAACAAAGATCACTTTGTGAGACTTTCATCAGTTTGGTAAGGACATTGCAAGCTGAATCACCTAATGGTCCGAAAGGGATGAAGACGGTAAAGGTAGCCGTTCGAACCGAGACACGAAAAAGGATAATGGACTCTAAAGTGATGTCTTTAAGGTGGACTTTGGAGGCATACGACAGTGACGCGAGTGACGCGGCGTTACCGGTGTCTGTGTCGTCGCGCCAACACACTTTAGAGTAAATTCATCCATAAATCCATCACCGTAAGTCCATTATTATTTGTCGTGTCGCAGCGTCAGTGTCACTGACGCTCGGTTCGAACGGCTAATACACCGTGCTTGTTGTTTATCCGCAACACAATGGTAACTCATGAAACTAACCCTTCAGGTAACAACGCCCGTACCCGCCGGCGGGGGCGCGGCCATAATCAAAATCAAAACTGATAATCAGAGACGGAGCCCCTCAGGCGTCGTCTGTTCACGATGTTTTTCCGTATCAACGCGCTAGGCCGTGGTCCGAGGCTCCCTTGAGCCGCCCTTAGACATGACTACTTTGGGGTAGAGCCTTCCGCTCCCCCGCAAGTTCGGTGAAGCTTAATAGGTCGTACTCTTTCGACACAAGCATGTGAGAGTAGGAGGGAGGTATACCTGACGTCATAGAGCATGGCCTGGCTGGAGTAACACCTCGCGCCGGCCGGGTTGGCCACTGCTGCCGCGGCGCTGTCGTTGTGGGCGTTACCACCGAACACTAACATCATGCCTACAAACAAACACACAAACATTAACTAGTATAAAAAAAAACAAAAGCTTCGGTGACCAGTAGGCTCACACAGGCACAGGCACACAGGCTGGAGAAGCTGTCAAACGCGACATATTGACAGAACTGCTATGGCTCTAATGTCACTATGTCGCGTTTGACAGCTTCTCAAGCCTGTCGCTACTTATATAGTAGGCCTACAAGTGGTAGGGCCGTTTAGTTCCATTCGGAAATACGCGGGTTCAAGTTATGAGTGTACAAATTGTTACATATAGTGTGCTTAATATTTCACTAGTGTGTTATTTGTTACACTAGTGGGTTATATGTTACACTAGTGTGTTTTATATTACACTAGCTTTCCGCCGCGGTAAAAGGTAGCCTATGTTACTCAGCTTTCTATAAAATAATTTTTGAAATCGGTTCAGGATTTTTCGAGTTTATTCATTACAAACATTAACACACACACACAAAAATATAAATCTTTCCTCTTTATAATATTAGTATGACTGATTAAAAGTAATTTACAATCAATAAATTGATAATATGGATTATATTTTTTCTTTTTGAACAAAATTCTTTCACCATTAGAAAGCTACATTCACCCTGAATAACATAGGCTACCTTTTACCGCAGGAAAGCTAGTGTATTTCATGTCATTCCTACGGCAAAAACTGTCGACGCGGGCGGAGTCGCGGTCAAAAGCTAGTAAGGTATATTGTAATACTGACCCGGCGCCACGAACACCGCGGAGTGCAGGAAGCGCGGGGTGGGGGCGGAGGGCAGCGGCCGCCATATTTTTCTCTCCACGTCGTACTCGTACAGCTCAGCTGACGGCGCCTTCAAACAATCAATAAAACCATTAAAACTGATAAGTAACTGAAAATGAGATTGAAAAGCACCTCGTTACAGTTCCGGGAGGGGGGATGAAAAAATGCTAAAATCGATATTTTCAGTTGATACTTAAACTAAAGGTGGGTTGTGGATGATAAGATAAATTTGTAGGTGTGGATGTTAACAACAATGGAAATATACACTAAGGCTAAGGCTGCGTCCCCATCTCTCGCGCGGACGGTGTGCCTCAGCGGGCGCCAATTCTAGTAATCATAGGAGAATAATCCTTTCGCGATCCATATCCACGCACAAGTAGGTACTAGAATTGGCGCCCGTGGTCTTCTTGTTAGACCTTGTTTTCTTGGACCATGCACGGTTAGTATGGAATTCGCAGCGAATAGCCATGTCACACTGAGCGTTTACTCCACAGAACATTTAAAAGGGGTTAGAAAGGCGCTGTGGGCGGGGCCGGCGCGCCAAGACTATGAGCAAACGCTCATACTCCACGCAAAGACGCGATCGCGCTGTCTAACTCACACATAGCTATAAAAATGTACATCGGTATGCGTGCATGCGTATGATTCGTTTCCATTTGAAATCGCGTGATTGAGCGGCGCTATGATTGGCTAGATTTGAAATTGCAAATATGTGCGTAAACTTCATCTTTATTGAAGTACAGATGTAGTGGAGGTGAAAGGAGGGGTGGAATCGGCGACACCGGATTTCATACGGACGGCGCATTATCGCCATTCTAACCTCTTTTAAATGTTCTGTGGTCTGAAATATAAGACTTACCAAATCGAGCTCACTACGCCGCCGTCTCATAATTAGACTTATGTTTCGACTGATTGATATAGATTTTGTTTTTATGGCTGGTGGTGGAAGCGAATTGGCACTCGCAGCGAGTACTCGCTCAGTGTGACAGCGCTATTCGTTGCGAATTCCATACTAACCGTGTTAATTTTTTAACCCCCGACGAAAAAGAGGGGTGTTATAAGTTTGACGTGTGTGTCTGTCTGTTTGTGGCATCGTAGCTCCTAAACGGGTGCGCCGATTTTGATCTGTTTTTTTTTTGTTTGCAAGGTGTTACAATCTAGAGTGTTCTTAGCTATGATCCAAGAAAATATCTTCAGCCATTTGAAGATCATCAGCTCTTTTCTAGTTGTTGAAAGGATCAAGTAACGGTTTTGTGTCGGGGGTTATTTTTTTTTTTAATTTAGTGTTATGTTCGCAACGAATGCAATCGTAGCGACTATTCGCTAAATGTGACCGAGGCTTTAGTGTACCCACACGCCCTCCTCTATGTAGTACTGGTGTGTATAGTGTTGTTAGTAGTACCTGCGCGGCCTCCGACTCGGAGACGAGCCCGGCGTGCACGTACACGCGCGCGGACAGCGGGTCCCACGCGGCCGAGTGCGCGAACCCCGCGCGCGCGCCCCACCCCGAAACACTAACGCCCCCCCACACGCCCCCCTCTATGTAGTACTGGTGTGTATAGTGTTGTTAGTAGTACCTGCGCGGCCTCCGACTCGGAGACGAGCCCGGCGTGCACGTACACGCGCGCGGACAGCGGGTCCCACGCGGCCGAGTGCGCGAACCCCGCGCGCGCGCCCCACCCCGAAACACTAACGCCCCCCCACACGCCCCCCTCTATGTAGTACTGGTGTGTATAGTGTTGTTAGTAGTACCTGCGCGGCCTCCGACTCGGAGACGAGCCCGGCGTGCACGTACACGCGCGCGGACAGCGGGTCCCACGCGGCCGAGTGCGCGAACCCCGCGCGCGCGCCCCACCCCGAAACACTAACGCCCCCCCACACGCCCCCCTCTATGTAGTACTGGTGTGTATAGTGTTGTTAGTAGTACCTGCGCGGCCTCCGACTCGGAGACGAGCCCGGCGTGCACGTACACGCGCGCGGACAGCGGGTCCCACGCGGCCGAGTGCGCGAACCCCGCGCGCGCGCCCCACCCCGAAACACTAACGCCCCCCCACACGCCCCCCTCTATGTAGTACTGGTGTGTATAGTGTTGTTAGTAGTACCTGCGCGGCCTCCGACTCGGAGACGAGCCCGGCGTGCACGTACACGCGCGCGGACAGCGGGTCCCACGCGGCCGAGTGCGCGAACCCCGCGCGCGCGCCCCACCCCGAAACACTCACGCCCACCCACACGCCCTCTTCTATGTAGTACTCCTGGAACACACACGTCTTTAAGGTACTATGCGTGCCAAATAAGAATGACTGGCGCCATCTTGAATTGACAGTCCCTCCATTTCTTAAGTTCCAAATAAGAAAAGGAGGGACTGCCAATTCAAGATGGCGCCAAATAAGAAAAGGAGGGACTGTCAATTCAAGATGGCGCCAAATAAGAAAAGGAGGGACTGCCAATTCAAGATGGCGCCAAATAAGAAAAGGAGGGACTGCCAATTCAAAATGGCGCCAAATAAGAAAAGGAGGGACTGCCAATTCAAGATGGCGCCAAATAAGAAAAGGAGGGACTGCCAATTCAAAATGGCGCCAAATAAGAAAAGGAGGGACTGCCAATTCAAAATGGCGCCAAATAAGAAAAGGAGGGACTGCCAATTCAAGATGGCGCCAAATAAGAAAAAAGGAGGGACTGTCAATTCAAGATGGCGCCAAATAAGAAAAGGAGGGACTGCCAATTCAAGATGGCGCCAAATAAGAAAAGGAGGGACTGCCAATTCAAGATGGCGCCAGTCCAATTCTTATTTGGCACGCATAGTACGACCAATCAAGCTTCACCGGACTTGCAGGGAAGCGGATGACTCTACCCCAAAAAAAATTCATATACCAACGCGTCTAGGTGCGGCTCAAGGGAGCCTCGGACCACGGCCTAGCGCGTTGATATTGAAAAACATCGTGAAGGAGACGACGCCTGAGGGGCTCCGTCTCTGATTTTCAATTTTGATTTTGGGACACACGTCATAGCTTAGTACAGAGCATTAAAAAATAAGCAATCCATTATAACAATTCGTAATAGGTCATCATCATCATCTCAGCCTGTAGACGTCCACTGCTGGACAAAGGCCTCCCCCAAAGATCTCCACAACGATCGGTCCTGCGCTGCCCGCATCCAGCGGCTTCCCGCGACCCTCACCAGATCGTCGGTCCACCTTGTAGGGGGCCTGCCCACGCTACGTCTTCGTCGCTACGTAATTATTATTTATTTTTGACGTGACAACGTCTTATAATTCGATGGAGCCGGCTGCACGCACGAAAAAACGTGACGCAATGCGGCGTTACCGCGCGGCTGAGGCGTTCCATTTAAGGCTTAAAGTGCAAGCGAGAGCGCGGAACGAGCGACAAAGAGGCACAATTGTTGTCACGTTCAACTATCGTCAGTAAACCGACTTTACAGACAACCGCTTTTTTATTATTAGTGAACTTTCATCATCATAGTTTAGTTATACTCGCCACAAAAGAATATGAAACTGACTTAATTAAGTGATCGAATAATAAATACCTTGACTTTGATTTTAATAAATTATTTTACTATTCCGAATCGCCTCACTATTATGACACAAAACATGTATTTAATAGTGTACTCACTTGAACTATATGCAAGTACCCGTAATGCGGCGAGTGTCCAAAGAACACCAACATGACCGGCCGCTTGGTGGGGCCAATGTGCGCGAGTACCGCCGTGTGACCAGACAAGTGGAGACCTCCTGGAACAAAAATACGGAATTTAATACAATCATGTTGTCTGTGTGTCAGTAGTGGTTATAAATTGTACTTAATTTATAAGTGTAACAAAAATAATATGTCTTAAGTTATTTAAAGCCTGACAAAAGAAATAAAATACCTGCTTTGGGGGCGCCACGTTTATATTTTTACGACTATGGCAACAATTTCTCTTATAAAATGAGTTCCATTGAAATTTTGCAATATGGCAAGGCTTTTTATTTCTTTGGTCAGACTTTATAAGTGTAGAGTTGGATTGAAGTTTTTAGTGTGAGGATAAAATTTTAGTTTAGGGGCACTAGTGTGTTATTTGTTACACTAGTGCGCTATATGTTACACTAGTGTATTATTCGTGTACTATGGTGTGCTTTACATTACACAAGTGTATTTCATATGTAACACTAGCGTGTTATTTGTTACACTAATGCACTATATGTTACAATAGTGTACTACATTACACTAGTGGGTTACATGTTACTCTACATGGGTTATATGTTGCACAAGCGTGCTGTATGTTACACTAATGTGTTATTTTCTTTTCTCTCTCTTTATACAATTTTTGCATTGATCAATTTTATTTTATTTTTACCTATTGGCATAAGCTTTATTTAATTGCGTCTGTGCTTAGAGCCTCTTAGTCTGAAAGTTGTCATTTAATTTCTATATGTGAAAACCTATTATTAGTTATAAGACGTTAACCAGATGTGCACATGAGTTGTATGAAGCTGATGGTTTTCCGAACAAAAATAAATATGTTACACTAGTGTGTTATATGTTACACTAGTGTTACATGTTAGTGATAAGTAGTTACCACAGTGGTC
Source organism: Teleiodes luculella (assembly GCA_948473455.1). Lineage (NCBI taxonomy): Eukaryota > Metazoa > Arthropoda > Insecta > Lepidoptera > Gelechiidae > Teleiodes > Teleiodes luculella. The sequence continues at coordinate 5,414 of CAOKYR010000275.1, read as the reverse complement.
CAAGGGCGCGGGTTTGTGGGCGCGCAGGCCGTGGGCGTGGCGTTTATCCACTGTGGGCGCGGCGCGTTTAGTATGATCCGCCACACCTCGTTAGTGTGTTATATGTTACACTAGTGTATTATATGTTACACTAGTGGGTTACATGTTACTCTACGTGAGTTATAAGCTTCACAAGCGTGCTGTATGTTACACTAGTGTGTTATATGTTACACTAGTGTGTTATATGTTACATTAGTGTTACATGTTAGTGGTAAGTAGTTACCGCAGTGGTCTAAGGGCGCTGGTTTGTGTGGCGCGCAGGCCGTGGGCGTGGCGTTGACCCACTGTGGGCGCGGCGCGTTCAGTTTGATCCGCCACACTTCGTTTGTCACCTCGCCCGCTCTACCTTCTAAGCCTGCTAGGCCACCCCTGTAATGGTAAAAAAAAGGGTTAAAGAAAGCAACAGAATTTAAAACAGACTCTATGTAAAAGCTTACTATAGATTATTATTTGGATAATAATTAGGAAGCATGGTTATAAGAAGCTCCTATACGACACAAGAAATGTTAAATGTTTTGTATTTTATAACTTAAACTAGCTTTCCGCCCGCGTTAACAGGTTTTCCCGTGAGACTGAGGCATTTTCCCGTGGTAAAAAGTAGCCTATGTGTTAATCTAGAGTATCAGCTAACTCAATACCAAATTTTATTAAAATCGCTCTAGCCGTTTAGACGTGAAGAAGTAACAAACATACACACTCACAAACTTTCGCCTTTATAATATTAATGTGATTGACAATATTATAGTGCGTGGATATGGATCGCGAAAGGATTCATCATCATCATCATCTCAGCCTGTAGACGTCCATTGCTGGACTGCTGGCTCCCCCAAGGATCTCCACATCGATCGGTCCTGCGCTGCCCGCATCCAGCGGCGAAAGCGGAAGGATTATTTTCGTATTATTACTAGAATTGGCGCCCGCTGAGGCACACCGTTCGCGGCACCGTTTCACGGGTGTGCATCTGGATTGAGGGCCCATTTTTTTAAAAGTTTACAAACGATTTGAGATTTTAGGGCATATAATAAAGAATAGTAAAAACATGAAGCACAGGGTCACGAATTTCTTAAACATAAGTTGAAACTGTGGTGATTAAATAATTTTAGCCGAGCATCTGGATTGAGCGCCCAAGTTATTTAATCACCACAGTTTCAATTTATGTTTAAGAAATTCGTGACCCTGTGCTTCATGTTTTTACTATTCTTTATTATACGCCCTAAAAATCTCAAATCGTTTTGTAAACTTTTAAAAAATGGGCCCTCAATCCAGATGCACACGTTCCACGGTGGCGGCGCCGTACCGCCGTGACTAGGGCATCGAAACCCGGACCAATTTTAAAAACCCGGGTTTTCGAGTCTAAGCATAATGTAAACCCGGGTAACCGGGTTTTTCGAGCTTTTCGGTCTTTTTATTATAATTTAAAAAACAGAATGTAGGTATCTATTTTCTACAATAATGAGTAGAATATAATAATTAATTAAACAATATAATTATTTCAATTTACAAAAATTATTTTAATTTCAAAAAAGTCTTTTCGTCGCCAACACCGCCCGCACCCCGCGCATTGTAATGGGCGAATATGAATTATTAATTTGAAAGATCATTCGAATGTACATTGGTGTACAATAAAAGGTTAGAAAGTAGTTTTTAGTGTGTATTAAATAAAGTATAAGTTGTGTATTAAATAAGTAAAATTAATCAACTAAAATAATTTTACATTCAAAATATTTCTGTAAATAAGAAAAAAGATTGAAAATAATTCTAACACAACTGCATTTTCCTTCAAATTAATTTTGAATCAATGAGGGATTACTTTAATTCGAATAACGAATAATTTTTTTCGAATGACGAATGATCTTTCAAATACCGCCTATGGAATCATTCGAATAATTCGTTTGTTAATTTTTATCACAATCGCCCATCACTACCTACTCCCTTCAACCCGTTCTATGAGTCTATGACTAGGAATGATGAATCAAACGCGCGTACAGCGTACCTTTTGCTTTGCTTGATTGGGTGTAAAGTATGGAGTAACGAACGGCGTTACTTTTTAAGTATTCTATATTATTAATACAAAAGATTATGAGTTTGTATGTTAATCAATCACTCTAAAACAAAACCGGCTGAATAGATTTGAATGAAGTTACGTATGCCACGTGTAGTTCTATAGTCTGGACCATGGGCGTACCGAGGGGGGGGGCAGGGGGGGGCAGCTGCCCCCCCTTGGAATCCCGCAGAACACGTATGAACTCGTCTAATTACTAATCAAAGTGTAAACGGGGCCTTATGCTCTAACTTTTAAATAAACCGCGCAGTAGACACTGGCAAAATGCACAGTGCAATTGCCAAAAAACCGCGCGCGACGATGGCGGACGAAAAACTGTAAATGAACTGTTTTGAAGATTCTCGAAAATTGCTTTTAAAGTAGAAGCGATTTAAATTTAATAAACGTAAAAAAATGCATGCGTGGTCGGTCAAATTTACTTTTATTTGTATGCTATGGTAATTCCGAAACCAAAATCCAGGAGTTGGTGACGAGATTTGGTCACACGTGTCGCCTATTTTTCCATGAGCGTCAACACCAAAAAGACTGTAATCATGGTGCAGGGTGTAGATCAGCCTCCCAAAATCACTCTCGACGGTGCTGTGCTCGAGGTTGTGGATCATTGCTGCTATCTTGGCTCAACCACTAACTACATCTTCGATCTCGAATGACAAAGAAATAGGTAGATACTCGGATTGGCAAAGTGGTGACTACCTTTGGTGGGCTTTTTGCGCGCGTTTGGCGAAACAAAATGAGCAATGAGGCAGTTCTCTCCAAGACACGATGCAGTAGCATAACTGCTATGCTAAAGCAGAGAAGGATTCGTTGGCTTTGCCACGTCCATCGAATCGCCCCTGAGAGACTGCCGCGTCTAGTCATGTTGAGCCAAATAGCGAACGCAAAGAGACCAGTCGGACATCCTTTATGCGATTCAGAGATGTTTGCAAACGTGACATGAACAGCTTTGGAATTCGGACTGATGGGTGGGAGAAACGCGCCAAAATGGGACCTGAATGGCGTAATGACGTCAAATTGGGAATGGAAAGACACGATGAAGACTGGCTCGAAAATCTGAACTTCGTCGCTACTCTCTGCTCCGGATTCACGATTAATTTGCGATCGATGCGGAATCTCGTTAACCCCACAAGCACTGCAACAAACATCTTTTTAGATGCTGTGGTCTATGATGATATAAAGCAGAATCATTTGCGGCTGTTTGCCCTACACATCACACTGTACCTAATGTTTCCTGTAGGTGTGTTTGCGTAGTGTGTATAGCCGCGGACGATCCTACCTAAAAATCTGATTTGCCCCCCCCTAGGCCAGAAGCTGGGTACGCCCATGGTCTGGATTAACATATAGGATATTTTTTTCCGCGGTAAAATTACTGATTCATAAGGGAAATACAATCTTAAGCGGGTGAAGTCACAGTCACAAGGCGGACGGAAAGCTAATGATCTAATAATCAATAAAAAACTAACGTCAGTTTCAATTTTTAAAACGTGTTAGACGCTGCTACTTAACAAAAAACGAGAACAAAGTTATTTTGAAAAAAACCCGAAAACCCGGGTCTTCATTTTATAAAACCGGTTTCTTTTTCGACTCGAAAACCCGGGAAAACCCGGTTTTTTCGGACCGGGTAAACCCGGGCTCGATGCCCTAGCCGTGACGTTACACGCCTCTATGGGGACGCCTTCAATGATGTCGTCTTACCTTACCCTTCAGGTAACAACGCCCGCACCCGCCGCCGGGGGCGCGGCCAGAACCAAAATCAAAATTGAAAATCAGAGACGAAGCCCCTCAGGCGTCGTCTTCTTTACGATGTTTTTCAATATCAACGCGCTAGGCCGAGGTCCGAGGCTCCCTCGAGCCGCCCCTAGACGCGTTGGTATACGACTTTTTTGGGGTAGTCTTCCGCTCCCCCGCAAGTCCGGTGAAGCTTGATCCGTCGTACCTTTTCGACTCAAGAATAGGTCAATTAAAAAAAAAAAAAGTCCCTATGTATGCTTAAATCTTTAAAACTACGCAACGGATTTTGATGCGGTTTTTTTGAGTAGATAGAGTGATTCAAGAGGAAGGTTTATATGTATAATACATGCATAATATACTTAAGGATAACCCACAATAACCATTTTCCCGTGCGGAGCCGGTTCGGGTCGCTAGTAAAATAATAATATAAGTAATATACATACATAATAATATACTAGCGACCCGCCCCGGCTTCGCACTTAAGCATACATTAAGCATACATAGGGACATAGGGACAGAGAAAGCGACTTTGTTTTATACTATGTAGTGATTACTGCACACAATACTTTACTAATACACCTTAAATGATGTGGTCTTACCCCCGTTCCGGGTCCAGTGACGACACAGCGCCGCCGTACACAATCAACTCGTCCCCGTACAGGATCGCCGAGTGGCCGTACCGGGACACAGGCTCCTCCCCGGCAGCCGGGGACAGCTCCTCCCACGAGTTGCTGGCTGGGGTGTACCTGGGGGGAAACAAGGCGTTAGTGTTTCATCACCCTTTGATGGGCTTCAGCAACACAATGTCTGAGGGTCTAGCCACAGTAAAACTAGTAAGTTATCTTCATACAAACGTGCCGCTGTCGGTCTGAATGTGTGCGCCGCGCTCACAGTCAAACCAATATAACTTTCAGTTCTTAGGCTGCTTTTCCACCAGAGCTGTGCGAGGTAGCTAAGCGGTGTACGAGGAAAAAATCCACCAATAGAATCACTTCATTTTCCTAGCCTCGCTCAGCTCAGCTCTGGTAGTAAAGGGTTTAGTGAAGCGAGGTCATTCTACATACAAAAGAAGCGAGAAATGTGTGCGAAGGCTGTGTTGCGAGGAATGTGTTGCGAGAAATGTGCTACGATATTCGCACTGGCGTTCGCGCCGCTCCGCTCTCACTACACCGCACACCACCGCTCACATATTTCACAGCTTCGCAACGCATCCTCGCACCGCACATTAATGCGCATTTTGACAGCTCCGCTACACTTCATCGTGCGAGGCATTTACCTCGCACAGCTCTGGTGGAAAAGCAGCCTTAGTCTTCTGTGGTAAAACTCCCAAACCATAGACAGTTATGACTATACTCACTTGTGCAGGAAGCTATGATGTTCATTAAACGTCTCCCCCCCACCAGCAGCAGCCCGCCCCGTATATTTATGTTAATTTTGGCTATAGGTCACTGGCAACACTTCGCAGGTCGCGCGAAGCTGTGGACACTTCACTGTACTCACTTGTGCAGGAAGCTGTGATGTTCATTAAACGTCTCCCCCCCCACTAACAGCAGCCCCCCCTCGTACGGCAGCAGCGCGTGCCCCG
>CAOKYR010000274.1:0-19880 GCA_948473455.1 Teleiodes luculella | reverse complement strand
TGTCCCTTTTCGCTCTTAAGAACGTGACAGGGACATAATGGTTTTTAAATTTAAGTTAGAGCGTAATATGTAGAATCTGGGTGTGCATCTAGATTGAGGGCCCATTTTTTAAAAGTTTACAAAACGATTTGAGTTTTATGGGGAATATAATAAAGAATAGTAAAAATATGAACCACAGGGTCACGAATTTCTTAAACATAAAAATAATTTTAGCCTAGCATCTGGATTGAGCGCCCAAGTTATTTAATCACCACATTTTCAAGTTGGCGTTACCCCAGCATCACCGTGATCGAATTTCGCGAATTCAACTATACAGGCCTTTAGTCAATAGTAAAGTAGATTTTGTCATATTTTGTCAGCGGTGTGAAGTTAGCCGAATAAGTTAGCTGAATTTGATAACCCGACCAAATTGAGAAGGTCGGCGATTCCAATTTCTAAAACATGCTCCAATCTGATCGGAAATGATTAAATATGGTGTAACAGGTCACAAAACGATCATTAAACATAAATAACGCCATAGAAATGTACAATTACTGGAGAAATATTCATACAAACATTGATGTAATTTCGGTACCAATTCAACCGACTAAATATAAGTTTTCAACGGAAATATCACATCAAATTGTATGTCTAAATAATACTAAGGATATAGCCTTTCGATTAAAATATCGTATAATAAGAAACATAGCCTGTATACGAATAATAAAATAAATTAATCCAACAAGTTTGGAACAGCAATATTCCGGCTTTTCTTTCTGCTCACATCCTGTTCCTAAGGTGCAACTTCCAATGAATTGTATATGGAAACCTAGATATTTGTATTTTCTATCAGACCCTATACGATTTGCCCATAAATAAGTATATTTTACATACGTAAACATGATTATTCTCCATAAATTCGTCTCAGCTGAATACATCTGTAGCACCTAAACCAAGATGGGTGCACGAATAAAACCTATGTCAAAAGAAGGATATAGGCCATACCTCTCAAAGATAAAAATATAAAAAAAATTATGTCGAAGTAACGCGGAAAACGATTTTTTAATTTTTCACTATATCAAGTTTTGACTTTGCCTGTAACACCTGAACCAAGAAGGGTGCACGGATGAGACCTATGTCAGGAGATAGATATTGGCGAGACCTATCGATGATAAAAAAAGAAAAGAAATTTATGTCGAAATAACGCGGAAAACGATTTTTTAATTTTTCACTATATCAAGTTTTGACTTTGCCTGTAACACCTGAACCAAGAAGGGTGCACGGATAAGACCTATGTCTGGGGATAGATATTGGCGAGACCTATCGATGATAAAAAAAGAAAAGAAATTTGTGTCGAAATAACGCGGAAAACGATTTTTTAATTTTTCACTATATCAAGTTTTGACTTTGCCTGTAACACCTGAACCAAGAAGGGTGCACGGATAAGACCTATGTCAGGAGATAGATATTGGCAAGACCTATCGATGATAAAAAAAGAAAAGAAATTTATGTCGAAATAACGCGGAAAACGATTTTTTTTCCAAAAATTCAGCTCAGCTGAATGCATCTGTGGCACCTGACCCAAGAAGGGTGCACGAAAAAGACCTGTGTCAGGGGATAGATATTAGCGAGACCTATCGATGATAAAAAAAGAAAAGAAATTTATGTCGAAATAACGCGGAAAACGATTTTTTAATTTTTCACTATATCAAGTTTTGACTTTGCCTGTAACACCTGACCCAAGAAGGGTGCACGGATAAAACCTATGTCAGGAGATAGATATTGGCGAGACCTATCGATGATAAAAAAAGAAAAGAAATTTATGTCGAAATAACGCGGAAAACGATTTTTTAATTTTTCACTATATCAAGTTTTGACTTTGCCTGTAACACCTGAACCAAGAAGGGTGCACGGATAAGACCTATGTCAGGGGATAGATATTGGCGAGACCTATCGATGATAAAAAAAGAAAAGAAATTTATGTCGAAATAACGCGGAAAACGATTTTTAAAATTTTCACTATATCAAGTTTTGACTTTGCCTGTAACACCTGAACCAAGAAGGGTGCACGGATAAGACCTATGTCAGGGGATAGATATTGGCGAGACCTATCGATGATAAAAAAAGAAAAGAAATTTATGTCGAAATAACGCGGAAAACGATTTTTAAAATTTTCACTACATCAAGTTTTGACTTTGCCTGTAACACCTGAACCAAGAAGGGTGCACGGATAAGACCTATGTCAGGGGATAGATATTGGCAAGACCTATCGATGATATAAAAAGAAAAGAAATTTATGTCGAAATAACGCGGAAAACGATTTTTTAATTTTTCACTATATCAAGTTTTGACTTTGCCTGTAACACCTGAATCAAGAAGGGTGCACGGATAAGACCTATGTCAGGGGATAGATATTGGCGAGACCTATCGATGATAAAAAAATAAAAGAAATTTATGTCGAAATAACGCGGAAAACGATTTTTTAATTTTTCACTATATCAAGTTTTGACTTTGCCTGTAACACCTGACCCAAGAAGGGTGCACGGATAAGACCTATGTCAGGAGATAGATATTGGCAAGACCTATCGATGATAAAAAAAGAAAAGAAATTTATGTCGAAATAACGCGGAAAACGATTTTTTAATTTTTCACTATATCAAGTTTTGACTTTGCCTGTAACACCTGAACCAAGAAGGGTGCACGGATAAGACCTATGTCAGGGGATAGATATTGGCAAGACCTATTGATGGTAAAAAAAGAAAAGAAATTTATGTCGAAATAACGCGGAAAACGATTTTTTAATTTTTCAGTATATCAAGTTTTGACTTTGCCTGTAACACCTGAACCAAGAAGGGTGCACGGATGAGACCTATGTCAGGAGATAGATATTGGCGAGACCTATCGATGATAAAAAAATAAAAGAAATTTATGTCGAAATAACGCGGAAAACGATTTTTTTTCCAAAAATTCAGCTCAGCTGAATGCATCTGTGGCACCTGACCCAAGAAGGGTGCACGGATAAGACCTATGTCAGGGGATATACATTAGCGAGACCTATCGATGATAAAAAAAGAAAAGAAATTTATGTCGAAATAACGCAAAAATTGGTTTTTAAGTTTTTTACTATAGTAAGTTTTGACTTCTCACGATATCTTCGCTTTGAAAGCGAATTTTCTGTAACCTCTTTTACCAATTCATATGGTTTTAGGTTTTTCTTCCAAATTTTAATTGTTTTTCGAATGAGTTTACTTCTTTGAATAAATATTAGATAAATTCTTCAAAAAATGTGAAGTTAGCAGAATTTGTCTATAACACCCGAACCGATGCGAGAATCTTAATGAAACTAGCACTTAAGATAAATATTTTGATTACGTAGCTCACTATATAAGTATTTTGTGAAATATAGGTCTATTTATGTATTAAAAATCCTATTTTATCATTATTCTTCACACATTTTGAAATGTTGCCAGCTCGTCGGAATTATCCGTAATCTGCAGTTTATTGTGAGTTTTGAGATATTACTTTATAACTAGTTTTTTTACTAGATGCTTGTTGCTTTGTATTTCATATAAAGAAAGCCTTTTAATCTATTCAATTTCTTTGTGAGTGAAAATTACGGATGGTTATCTTTAACAAAACTCAATTTTTTACAAAATATTTGAAGAAGTTCATTGCACCAAATGAAAGATATTGGTCTGGCAACATTTCTTTTTTCCAGGTGGTAACTGGGTGGTAAAGTTCTGCCGCTCGTCAATAGATGACACCATGGTCCAAAAAAACAAGGTCTTGCAAATAGACCACGTGACTGACGTCATTTTGCACTGTTCATCCTTGTCTGTTACACGCATTCGACAAGGATGAATAGGCAAAATTACGTAGAAATGGCGTAGCTTGTGTCAGTCACGTGGTCTATTTGCAAGACCTTGTTTTCTTGGACCATGGATGACACTTTCTTCGTTAGTAATTTTATTGAATAATAGATGTCGCATGCAACAGTTATTTTAATTGAAACTTTGAACTGAAATACTATTGCGAGAATGAAATTGTTTATCAACAACTTTTATTCAAGAATATATTTGTTTATAGATCATTTCGATGGTATTTAACAAAATGTAATTTAGTGAATGTATAAATATAACAAAACTGATGAATTTTACTTTATTATTGTAAATATTGTTTGAGGTTAGATGTTTCAGTTTTGTCATGAAGTTCTGTGATTTCAGTTGTTTATTGTAGACATTAAGCACCCTTTTTTGTTTCTTTCTAGTTACCAAATGTTATGATCTATTGTACTGAGTATCATATTATGGGAAAAGCTTTGGGAAAAGTATCACAAGTGTGCTTGAAACCAGAATGTACTCCAAGCAAATTAAATGTCAAGAACACAGATAAAACGGACATGCAGCAACGCAGAACGACCATACATGTTAAAAAACAAAGAATATGGAGATAATAGCAGAGTGTCTATGAGAGTACAAATACTAGAGTAATGGGAAAAACCAGAAGGAAGTGGTTTGCAAAGTCCACATCTCCAAGATATTCCCCATACAAGCTCAGGTATGTTTTAATAATAATCAACACTAAATATTTATAACAAAGATTTCACAGTTATGACTATGAAGCTAATTACTCTCATTTATTTTGCAGATTTTCAAACAGTCAAAAGAATTAACCAGAACCTTTATGTGAACAGAAAGTAGATAAATCAGTTCAAGTATTTCTAACACACAAGTTCAGGAGTAAAGCAAGTCAGACCAAAATGAAAACAGTAAGGCATTGTCATCCTTGAAACCATCAGTAACATCAAGTTCCATGTCCCCATTTAAAGCTAAATTTCGTTTGTTAACAGCTCATATATGTCCCCACCGAAGGGCTCATTTAGACAATTAAAATTATGTCCTGTCTCCAATCTATGCAAAATTACAAAAAATATATTGATCGAAGAACAGCACTCGGATAGTGATGTTTCCCTTTATATACCATGCTATGATATATCTAATAAGGTATTATTATATCATAGCATGTGCCCTAGTTAATTTGCAAGACTCTTTAATAAAATAAAACTATAAAATTCCAAAAAAGGTTTTTTAATAAACACTCATTCACACTTATAAATACAACAAATGTTTTTGATGGCATATATACCTGTCTAGTCACCTGGTGTAACACCCACATCAGCCCAAAAACTTGTAAATAAAATCAGCCTTTAATATGACTTAAAATATGTTAGTTAATAAGCTTATAGAATATTTTCTAAATAAATTGTTAATACCTATTATAATATCTGTTGTTATTTTCTTATGATAAAGTATACTGGATTTCAAACAATGTGTTTTTTGTTATAATATAAATAAAACAATTTTGATTACAAATGATAGTTTTCGTATTACTCTGTTTTCAATTTCAAAGCCTTTCAGATTACATCTTCCCTCTTCAATCGGTCCCTCACTGCTGAGGATCGTGACTCCGTTTAATTCCGTCAACCAGTTGTTTCCATCGATCCCGTTCTGTTGCTTGGTGGAGTGCTTTGCTGACAGGTATTTTTAGTTCCTCCGCTAGTTGGTCCAACCATCGTTTGGGACTTCTACCTCTGGGTCTTTTCCCTTCGATTTTACCAGTCACCACTAGGCGTTCCAAGTTGCTGGCGTCTCTGCGTGCAACATGACCAAAGTACCGCAGTATCCGTTGTAGACAGGTAGTAGATAGCCGAGGAGTGTTATCAATCTTTAATTGCTTCAGAATAGATATGTTGGTGCGGCGGGCGGTCCATGGAATTCGCAACATACGACGCCAGCACCACATCTCAAACGCGTCTATTCTCTGCCTATCTGCGGCCTTGAAAGTCTACGTCTCTGCACCGTATAGAGCAATCGAGAAAACGAGGGTGCGGACCAGGTGTATTTTAGTCCGGTGGGTTATGTTCCGGTCTCTCCAAATTTTGCTCAGTTGGGTCATTGCAGATTACATCTTATCTTATAATAAAACATACAAAAAATAATTTAGCAGCAGAAGTCCAGTTGACCGAACTAAGTAGCACAACTTTTTAGTAGCACAGGTTCGGTTGGTTCGTCGTCAATGGTTGGTTCAGTTGACCGAACCAGGGCAACTCTTGTTAAATCCATGGGTAAATGAAGTAGGTACCTAATCACAACACAAATTTTTTTTTTTTAGTTTCTTTCTCCTTTATGGGAAAGGCAAAGGGATCTAAGTCCATACAGCCTAGTCTTGGTAGTTTCTTGCATTAACCAAGTTTAATGTCTTCATCTTCCTTCAGTCATTATTCCTTCAGTTTCATTTCGTCGTCTTTAGTAATTTCTTGCATCTATGTTAAACTTCTTCAGTAGTTTCATTTCTTGTTACGGGATCATTGGATTGCAAGGGTGGTTTTTACATTCCAATAATACTGAAGTTTAACGCGGGGTATCAAACCAGAAACAGCTAACCACTCATTATTTCTCACTTTCATTGAATAGTTCTTCTTTAACGGCACATTATCGTACTAATTCCACCATATTAACACCACAATTACCATGAAAAACTATTTTTAAAAAGGACGGAAGAATATATTTAAAAAAGGACGGAACAATGAACCCGCCATTTCCTCTCGATTCCCGCGTAAAACCTCACATTTTTTTTTTTTAGTTTTTTTCTCCCTTATGGGAAAGGCAAAGGGATCTAAGCCCATACAGCCTAGTCTTTAGTAGTTTCTCGCATTATCCAAGTTTAATGTCTTCATATTCAGTCATTATTTCTTCAGTTTCATTTCGTCGTCTTTAGTCATTTCTTGCATCCATGTTATACGTCTTCAGTAGTTTCATTTCTTGTTACGGGATCATTAAAATGCAAGGGTGGTTCTTACATTCCAATGATACTGAAGTTTAACGCGGGGTATCAATCCAGAAACAGCTAACCACTCATTATTTCTCACTTTCATTGAATAGTTCTTCTTTAACGGCACATTATCGCACTAATTCCACCATATTAACACCACAATTACCATGAAAAACTAATTTTAAAAAGGACGAAACAATGAACCCGCCATTTCCTCTCGATTCCCGCGTAAAACTCAAAACTCCTCACAACACAAATAAACAAAACAAATAAACTGTTTTTTTTTAGTTTATTTATCCCTTATGAGAAAGGCAAAGGATTCAAAGTCCATACAGCCTAGTCTATAGATCTTCAGTTTAATTTCGTCGTCTTTAGTCATTTCTTGCATTATTAATCCGTAATAATCCGTATTGGATTGGACGTCTTCAGTTGTCTTGTCTCGGAATCTTGTTACGGAATCCTTCCAATGACATCAGAGATTAACGCTGGGTACCAAACCAAACAGCTAACCTCTCATTATTTCTCACTTTTATTGAATAATTCTTCGTTACCGGCACTTTATCGCACTAATATTCACCATATTAACACAACAATTACCATGAAAAACTAATTTAAAAAAGGACGAAACAATGAACCCGCCATTTCTTCTTGATTCCCGCGTAAAGTAAAAGTTAAACTCCATAAAAGCACTAACAGACGACCGGATTTGTACGCTCCGTACCGAGACCTTGGTGCCGTCCGGCCAATTTTCGATCGTGTGTACGGCAGTCCGCCGCACATTATTATTATTATTGACGGTCCGCTCGGCTCCGCTTCAAACGTTTCGGTGCGGTGCGGTCGTGTGGCGTATCGAGCGCACCGCACGGTCCGGCGGTACGGAGCGTACAAGTCCGGACGTCTGTTAATGCTTTTAAGCCGGGTCCACAGCTCCGTGTTTTCGTGTTTTGAACACTCTAACATGTTAATTTTAACAAAATAGGGGCGTGGCTTAACAAATTTTGTTCAGCCTAAACATAACATTGTTTGCCGAGACGAATGGATAACATTCCCCGGGTTCGCCTGCGGGGAGGGGAAGCGTCGATTTTTTTTTTATTTGCTCGCTCTCGCGCTCATTGAATGAAGGAAGACGTCAGTGCAAAAGTCAAAGATAATGTAAATGTACTGGATAGTGGGTGCTTGGCACAAACCCCCGTACTACCCAATGCGTACACGAAATAACAACACGGTTGGTTCTCGAAGCAGACAGTATAATTTATTCGGTAAAAATCGGTACAAAAAGTGGACTGTTATAATTGATTCGATAACGGTGGAACAACACTACAGTCGATAAGAAATTACTACAATATGGGTACAGCACTACGGTGACAGGTTAGAATAACGCGGCACTTTCAAAACGGTAGGTATTCGATTTCACACGGCTCACTATTATCACTAACACTACTGCACTGTACTCGCGGTTAATTATTGTAGTCGGTTGTTCCTTCGGTTTCGTTCGATCGCTCCGATTAGCTCGACTGAACTGACTGAACTGACTTTTGGAACTGACTTGGTTGCGGGATGCGGCCGGTTTAAATACTAATTCCCGCGGAAACTTCCAGACCGCCATTCATTCTCGAAGTCTGATGACAGCTCTGGACGATATATCGATCCCTTTCGCACAGTCATCTCATCTACTTCCGGAAAGTTCGCTATTCACGGCGTACGTCGCTCATAGTCGGTCGGTCTCTATTTCCGGAAAGTTCGCCATTCATGTTCATATGTCGTTCCTTGTCACATAGTCTGTCGGTCTCTCTCTAGCTTCCGGAGAGTTTTGCTTGACGTCTCGAACGATTGGCTGTTATCGAACTTTCTTGACGTTTCTACCAATAGCGTGATTGATGGGTTGCCAATAATCAGCGGTTTGCGACGTTCGGATACATTTACGGTGTTCAATCGGTCGGTTTTAATGCGATGTCCGTGTTCGGATACATTTCTGTGTTTCGTCGCGAACAGTAAATAAAACTAGCGTTGCAAAAGTGTTGGTTTGTTTTGTGTGGAACCTTATAAATATTGATTAATGGAGTGGAATAAAGAGAGTATTTGGTTGTTAATACAACTTATAAGAGAAAGGCCGATGATTTGGGATGTAACTTTGGAAGAGCACAAAGATAGGTACAAAAAAGTAGATGCCCTGTTGGAAATTGCAAAAATTTTTGGAAAGTCAAAGGAAACTAAATTAACGATAGCAATAACAGCATCCACGTCTTCTTCGTCGGAACTCATTTTTAAAATGAAATGAAACAAAACATTCACATTTAAGGGCGTGGTTTTGTTAGCCAAAACATTAACATTATGCGCAGTGGACGGGCGGTTTTGATAAACAAATTGCACAACATTGTTTTGTTAGAATCTTTTGTTAGAAAATTTGAGCTGTGGACCCGGCTTTAGTTTGAGCTGTGGACCCGGCTTAAACCTACTACGTAGTGCCACAGTATAAATATAGTATGTAAAACATACAGTAGGGTAACTTCGCGGTTTTCTGGGATTGAACGAATGAATGAATGACATGCTGTAGGGTTGAACACTGCTTGTTTTTCTTGACCACTTGTTAAGTTTGCAAATTATTACTTAAAGTAAAGCCTGGCCAAATAAATAAAAAACCTGCTCTGGGGGCGTCACATTTATATTTTTACGACTATGGCAACAATTTCTCTTATAGAATTAGTTACATTAAAATTCCGAAATATGCCGAGGTTTTTTATTTCTTTGGTTGGGCTTTATTAAAACGATTTACTTTGAATATAGCAGCATTGAAAGAGACTATATTTCAATCCCCCGTGCTTTATAGAAGAGAAATATATACCTACTAAGTCCGATTACTTTAATAATAGCTCAAGGTCACGCACGACTACCTGTACTACAAGAGAAGTAGGTAGGAACATTCTTATTTACCAGTTACTACGTTTAAAAAACTTCAAAACACTAATACACAAATTGTAAAGAACAATCTTAATCTACTTACTTCACTGACACACTTGGTAATTAAAAAAATTATTAATTTCTTGATTAATTTAAACATCCATACGCGGAACAATCTCTCATGTTATTTGGCATTGCTTTTATTATTTGTTTCTCTAAATCACACAAAAAAATATTTATTTTTTTATTTTACGCCCGTTAAAGTCGAGAGAGTGCCACAACCCTGGCTGTTGCAGCCCGAAGTAACCAGAGATTTCGAAGCGCGCCAAAATGACACTTTTGTATGGAGTTACACTACGGTATACGGTGGTTGAACACCAAAGAACACTGACTGTTTTTCTTGACCACTTGTTAAGTTTGGAAATAATTACATAAAGATGTAAAGCCTGAACAAAGAAATAAACAACCTGCTCTGGGGGCGCAATGTGTATATTTTTACGACTATGGCAACAATTTCCCTTATAAAATTAGTTCTATTGAAATTTCGCAATATGACGAGGTTTTTTATTATTTTTTTATTTTTTTGTCTGGCTTTATCAAACAAAATAATTTACTTTGAATATAACAGCATCGAAATAAACACAATGTTTCAATCTCTCGCGCTTTATCCACAGAAGAAATATATATAAGTACCTCTGACTCCGATTACTTTAATAAATAGCTTAAGGTCACAACTAACTACCTGTACTTCAAGAAGTATGTACCTAGGTACATTCTTATTTACCAATTACTACGTTTAAAAAAACCTCAAACACTAATACACAAATTGTAAACAATAAATTTTAACCTTACAGACGCACTTGGTCATATAAAAAATGAGAATCCTGGTTTATTTCTTGATGAATATAAACATCCATACACGGAACAATATCTCCTGTAATTTGGCATTGTTTTATTATTTGTTTCTCTAAATCGCGCAAAAAATATTTAAATAGCTATTTTACGCCCGTTTGAAAGAGCGCGCTACACCCCTGACTGTTTTGGGTGGTTGCAGCCTGAAGTAACCAGAGATTTCGAAGCGCGCCAAAATGACACTTTTGTATGGAGTTACACTACGGTATACGGTGGTTCAACCCTACAGCATGTCATTCATTCATTCGTTCAATCCCAGAAAACCGCGAAGTTATCCTACTGTATTTATATAGTACCACAGTATAAAATAATATAGTATGTTACTACATATATGTACAGTGGCGTGAAAAAACGGGTTCCTTGCGCATCGTCTGCCGTAGATATGCACTCACACATTGAAATAAATGACGTGGGGTATCAATTATTATGAGCAGAGTAATATCTTTAATTTCACAAAGTCTCCTATCGCTTCGGTGGCCGAGTGGTTATGAACAGCGTGTCTGTAATTGAATCTATCGACGGATCGGATCTCCGTAGTTTCGTTTTTAGATTTGTGTTTTTATTCTACGATAATAATAAAATAGATACTTAATATAATACTAAGAACTTCGTATTTTATGTCGACAGTAAAATATTTGACAATAAAGTCAGTTTTCGTTGTTAGTTCGATTCGCTATCGCATTGCGAATGCCTGTGCGTCCTGCATACCGCATTAATGAAAATAATCTGTTTACTCACTTTCGTTCCATTCCATCGAAATTATTCGAAATAATTTATAAGAGAGGCAGCGTATTGTTGTGTTGGACTTTATGGAATACAATAAATTACAAATTGTATTAATGAGACCGGCCGGAGCGTAAGTATTTTCAATTATTTTATGTATTAATTTTATATTATTATGCCATTTTAGTTACAATAATCGTGCCTTTTTTTGTAGTGGCGGACTATAACATTCGATAATACGCAGCGGCTGATAATTATTTCGCAATTTCGGACTAAGCTACGTTACTGACTACGGTATAAAACGTGTATCCAGCTGTGGAAGTTCCAAGTGTTGCGTTTGTTCAAGATAATTGCCCAGTGCACCGAGATCTCGTCATGAATGACTGGTTTAGTCAACCAACACCCAAAAATAAAAGTGATTCCGTGGCTAGAAGTAGAAACATCACCGGACATACTCCATAGAAAACTTACGGGGTTTAATTCAACATGCAAAATGTTCAAGATTTAATATAGTGATAGTGTTCTTAATGTAGTATATTATTTGTTCAAATATCATTGGTTATAATTGGCAGAGAGTATTAAATGTTAGGAAAATAAATGGAGGGTAGGTAAACAAAATATTTACACTGTTACTAATAATTGTCTTTTTCATTACCCTTCAATTTAATTATTATTATCTGTCGTCGTAACTCTTTGTGTAGTGTTATGTTACATCTTATACAATACAGCAGGTATTTCTTAATTGTTTTAGGTTTTAACGTTTAATATTTTGGATTTGTTGTGGTCAAGCTAATACTCTTTTCTTTCACGGAAAACGAAACCTTAAGCTCGACCTTAAAAATTAATCGTAGTTTAAATATATTGTTTCTTACCTCAACAATAAATTAAACAATGTTTTTCAAATGTGGACAATAAAGTTATATTTTTACTAAATATTTAGTTTCCTTTTTATAAATAATATGCCAACCTATTTCAAAGTAGCAAGCAATGGATTTAATGTTGGTAATATTTTATATGTGTTGAATAAAACATAAAATAATTCATAATAACACAAGGATTCGAACTTGATCCACAGAGACTAGCGCATTCATTCCAACCATTCGGCCATTCTTGACATGATATCTACTTTGAAATAATGGCTGGTTTACACGTATTAAGTTGTTAAGTAGTTAACTAAATATTTAGTTAAAATTAACTTAATTTTAAGTAACCGATCGTTTACACGCTTGTCTAACTTATGCACTCTTTAGTTCACTGTACTACTTAAGTACTTCACTAAATTGTTGAGTTCACACGTAACTAAATGACAGTTTAGTAGAAAGCCACGCCTACCGGGGAATGCAAGCGGTGCGGGAGGCGCGGCTACTTAATCAAAAATAGACTAGATTCTATTTCACTTGTTCACTTAACCACTAAATCGTTTACTTACCACTTGTGACTAAAGAGCTCTTAAGTGGTTGTTTACACGCAAGAATTAAGTTAAAATCAAGTTAAAATTTAGTTAATTACTTCGTCACTTAATACGTGTAAACCAGCCATAAGGCTATGCTACTATTTAGTAATAGTTTGATTGCAATGAAGTTAGCTTCAGAACAGTATTGGCTCGGCAGTTCTCCTAAATTGAGAGAAGACGAATACTCGTTTTTGATTTATAGGGCCTTGTTATAAGGTAGATTTTTCCTTAATATATTAACGACAACGTATGTGTGAGTGAATAAAATACGCGTATGCGAGTATGACCTTTCTTGACTGACTCTACTTTTACAGCCGAGTGTACATGTATGTACTAACATACTATATTTATACTGTGTTAGTACATACATGTACATATTATTATATGTACTAACATACACTAGTTACTCCTAGCGGAGCCCGGGAGCCGAAAGAGACGAGGTTATGCATTAGAATGAGATGCAAATACACCGCGCTCACTCTTGCGCATAACTGCGTCCTGCGTCCCTCATATTGGCCATGCATTATGTCTCGTGTCTAGTGCGGCTTTTTTTTTTTTTTTTTTTTTTTTTAATTGACCTATGCTTGTGTCGAAAAGGTACGACAAATCAAGCTTCACCGGACTTGCGGAGTGCGGCTTTAATAAATATCTCTCTCTTTTGACAGAAGCCCAGCAAGCATACACATGCGGTTGGTGAATGTTGCTAGTTATTTATGTTTTGACTACAATTTTGACATATTTTGAGGTTAGAAATACAAAAGTAAATACCTACCTACTTTAATTAACTTGCTTGTTGTCTAGTAACAAACAATAACAATAGAATATATCAGCTGCTTCACTTAACGCATAGATCGTAAAAGTCAACCCCAGGAATGTATTGGCAATAATACTAAGTAGCTAAAATCATGTGAGCAGTCAAAGTAATAAAAGCCATTAACACCTAAATATTCGACTAACGTGACTTTTTGCTATCGCACTGTTAAAGTTAAAAACGTGATTAATGTACAGAAGCCAGCACATGTACTACCTACTTAAATAAATAAATTAAATTTCAGGTCCTCACAAGATTCCCATGATGATACTGTTTTTTGAATATGGTATAATAGAAATCTATGATTCTCAATGTAAAGACCTACAAGAATTTTACTATGTAGAGAATGGAGGGCCTTAAGGAGGAAAAAACAATGCCCAAATGCAGCTACAAATGTTATTTATTATCACAAAAAACCTGTAGTTTATTGTGTAGCTGACCTAGACTAGGTATCCCAAAAATAAAAAAGTGAACCAATGTACTAAATAATTGTATCATTCAACCTTGCATATGTTGTAGATTTACTTAAACTATAAGGTTATTAAACTCTGAGAACGAATTTGTACCTTTTATTATATAAAAATGTATTTATAAGTGTGAATGAGTGTTTATTAAAAAACCTTTTTTGGAATTTTATAGTTTTATTTTATTAAAGAGTCTTGCAAATTAACTAGGGCACATGCTATGATATAATAATACCTTATTAGATATATCATAGCATGGTATATAAAGGGAAACATCACTATCCGAGTGCTGTTCTTCGATCAATATATTTTTTGTAATTTTGCATAGATTGGAGACAGGACATAATTTTAATTGTCTAAATGAGCCCTTCGGTGGGGACATATATGAGCTGTTAACAAACGAAATTTAGCTTTAAATGGGGACATGGAACTTGATGTTACTGATGGTTTCAAGGATGACAATGCCTTACTGTTTTCATTTTGGTCTGACTTGCTTTACTCCTGAACTTATGTGTTAGAAATACTTGAACTGATTTATCTACTTTCTGTTCACATAAAGGTTCTGGTTAATTCTTTTGACTGTTTGAAAATCTGCAAAATAAATGAGAGTAATTAGCTTCATAGTCATAACTGTGAAATCTTTGTTATAAATATTTAGTGTTGATTATTATTAAAACATACCTGAGCTTGTATGGGGAATATCTTGGAGATGTGGACTTTGCAAACCACTTCCTTCTGGTTTTTCCCATTACTCTAGTATTTGTACTCTCATAGACACTCTGCTATTATCTCCATATTCTTTGTTTTTTAACATGTATGGTCGTTCTGCGTTGCTGCATGTCCGTTTTATCTGTGTTCTTGACATTTAATTTGCTTGGAGTACATTCTGGTTTCAAGCACACTTGTGATACTTTTCCCAAAGCTTTTCCCATAATATGATACTCAGTACAATAGATCATAACATTTGGTAACTAGAAAGAAACAAAAAAGGGTGCTTAATGTCTACAATAAACAACTGAAATCACAGAACTTCATGACAAAACTGAAACATCTAACCTCAAACAATATTTACAATAATAAAGTAAAATTCATCAGTTTTGTTATATTTATACATTCACTAAATTACATTTTGTTAAATACCATCGAAATGATCTATAAACAAATATATTCTTGAATAAAAGTTGTTGATAAACAATTTCATTCTCGCAATAGTATTTCAGTTCAAAGTTTCAATTAAAATAACTGTTGCATGCGACATCTATTATTCAATAAAATTACTAACGAAGAAAGTGTCATCCATGGTCCAAGAAAACAAGGTCTTGCAAATAGACCACGTGACTGACACAAGCTACGCCATTTCTACGTAATTTTGCCTATTCATCCTTGTCGAATGCGTGTAACAGACAAGGATGAACAGTGCAAAATGACGTCAGTCACGTGGTCTATTTGCAAGACCTTGTTTTTTTGGACCATGGTGTCATCTATTGACGAGCGGCAGAACTTTACCACCCAGTTACCACCTGGAAAAAAGAAATGTTGCCAGACCAATATCTTTCATTTGGTGCAATGAACTTCTTCAAATATTTTGTAAAAAATTGAGTTTTGTTAAAGATAACCATCCGTAATTTTCACTCACAAAGAAATTGAATAGATTAAAAGGCTTTCTTTATATGAAATACAAAGCAACAAGCATCTAGTAAAAAAACTAGTTATAAAGTAATATCTCAAAACTCACAATAAACTGCAGATTACGGATAATTCCGACGAGCTGGCAACATTTCAAAATGTGTGAAGAATAATGATAAAATAGGATTTTTAATACATAAATAGACCTATATTTCACAAAATACTTATATAGTGAGCTACGTAATCAAAATATTTATCTTAAGTGCTAGTTTCATTAAGATTCTCGCATCGGTTCGGGTGTTATAGACAAATTCTGCTAACTTCACATTTTTTGAAGAATTTATCTAATATTTATTCAAAGAAGTAAACTCATTCGAAAAACAATTAAAATTTGGAAGAAAAACCTAAAACCATATGAATTGGTAAAAGAGGTTACAGAAAATTCGCTTTCAAAGCGAAGATATCGTGAGAAGTCAAAACTTACTATAGTAAAAAACTTAAAAACCAATTTTTGCGTTATTTCGACATAAATTTCTTTTCTTTTTTTATCATCGATAGGTCTCGCTAATGTATATCCCCTGACATAGGTCTTATCCGTGCACCCTTCTTGGGTCAGGTGCCACAGATGCATTCAGCTGAGCTGAATTTTTGGAAAAAAAATCGTTTTCCGCGTTATTTCGACATAAATTTCTTTTATTTTTTTATCATCGATAGGTCTCACCAATATCTATCTCCTGACATAGGTCTCATCCGTGCACCCTTCTTGGTTCAGGTGTTACAGGCAAAGTCAAAACTTGATATACTGAAAAATTAAAAAATCGTTTTCCGCGTTATTTCGACATAAATTTCTTTTCTTTTTTTACCATCGATAGGTCTTGCCAATATCTATCCCCTGACATAGGTCTTATCCGTGCACCCTTCTTGGTTCAGGTGTTACAGGCAAAGTCAAAACTTGATATACTGAAAAATTAAAAAATCGTTTTCCGCGTTATTTCGACATAAATTTCTTTTCTTTTTTTACCATCGATAGGTCTTGCCAATATCTATCCCCTGACATAGGTCTTATCCGTGCACCCTTCTTGGTTCAGGTGTTACAGGCAAAGTCAAAACTTGATATAGTGAAAAATTAAAAAATCGTTTTCCGCGTTATTTCGACATAAATTTCTTTTCTTTTTTTATCATCGATAGGTCTTGCCAATATCTATCTCCTGACATAGGTCTTATCCGTGCACCCTTCTTGGGTCAGGTGTTACAGGCAAAGTCAAAACTTGATATAGTGAAAAATTAAAAAATCGTTTACCGCGTTATTTCGACATAAATTTCTTTTATTTTTTTATCATCGATAGGTCTTGCCAATATCTATCTCCTGACATAGGTCTCATCCGTGCACCCTTCTTGGTTCAGGTGTTACAGGCAAAGTCAAAACTTGATATAGTGAAAAATTAAAAAATCGTTTTCCGCGTTATTTCGACATAAATTTCTTTTCTTTTTTTATCATCGATAGGTCTCGCCAATATCTATCCCCTGACATAGGTCTTATCCGTGCACCCTTCTTGGTTCAGGTGTTATAGGCTAAGTCAAAACTTGATATAGTGAAAAATTAAAAAATCGTTTTCCGCATTATTTCGACATAAATTTCTGTTCTTTTTTTATCATCGATAGGTCTTGCCAATATCTATCCCCTGACATAGGTCTTATCCGTGCACCCTTCTTGGTTCAGGTGTTATAGGCTAAGTCAAAACTTGATATAGTGAAAAATTAAAAAATCGTTTTCCGCGTTATTTCGACATAAATTTCTTTTCTTTTTTTATCATCGATAGGTCTCGCCAATATCTATCCCCTGACATAGGTCTTATCCGTGCACCCTTCTTGATTCAGGTGTTACAGGCAAAGTCAAAACTTGATATAGTGAAAAATTAAAAAATCGTTTTCCGCGTTATTTCGACATAAATTTCTGTTCTTTTTATATCATCGATAGGTCTTGCCAATATCTATCCCCTGACATAGGTCTTATCCGTGCACGCTTCTTGGTTCAGGTGTTACAGGCAAAGTCAAAACTTGATATAGTGAAAATTTTAAAAATCGTTTTCCGCGTTATTTCGACATAAATTTCTTTTCTTTTTTTATCATCGATAGGTCTCGCCAATATCTATCCCCTGACATAGGTCTTATCCGTGCACCCTTCTTGGGTCAGGTGCCACAGATGCATTCAGCTGAGCTGAATTTTTGGAAAAAAAATCGTTTGCCGCGTTATTTCGATATAAATTTCTGTTCTTTTTTTATCATCGATAGGTCTTGCCAATATCTATCCCCTGACATAGGTCTTATCCGTGCACCCTTCTTGGTTCAGGTGTTATAGGCTAAGTCAAAACTTGATATATTGAAAAATTAAAAAATCGTTTTCCGCGTTATTTCGACATAAATTTCTTTTCTTTTTTTATCATCGATAGGTCTCGCCAATATCTATCCCCTGACATAGGTCTTATCCGTGCACCCTTCTTGGTTCAGGTGTTACAGGCAAAGTCAAAACTTGATATAGTGAAAAATTAAAAAATCGTTTTCCGCGTTATTTCGACATAAATTTCTGTTCTTTTTTTATCATCGATAGGTCTTGCCAATATCTATCCCCTGACATAGGTCTTATCCGTGCACCCTTCTTGGTTCAGGTGTTACAGGCAAAGTAAAAACTTGATATAGTGAAAAATTAAAAAATCGTTTTCCGCGTTATTTCGACATAAATTTCTTTTCTTTTTTTATCATCGATAGGTCTCGCCAATATCTATCCCCTGACATAGGTCTTATCCGTGCACCCTTCTTGGGTCAGGTGTTACAGGCAAAGTCAAAACTTGATATAGTGAAAAATTAAAAAATCGTTTTCCGCGTTATTTCGACATAAATTTCTTTTTTTTTTTTATCATCGATAGGTCTCGCCAATATCTATCCCCTGACACAGGTCTTTTTCATGCACCCTTCTTGGGTCAGGTGCCACAGATGCATTCAGCTGAGCTGAATTTTTGGAAAAAAAATCGTTTTCCGCGTTATTTCGAAATAAATTTCTTTTCTTTTTTTATCATCGATAGGTCTTGCCAATATCTATCTCCTGACATAGGTCTTATCCGTGCACCCTTCTTGGTTCAGGTGTTACAGGCAAAGTCAAAACTTGATGTAGTGAAAAATTAAAAAATCGTTTTCCGCGTTATTTCGACATAAATTTCTTTTCTTTTTTTATCATCAATAGGTATTTTCAATACCTATCCCCTGACACAGGTCTTATCCGTGCACCTACCTTGGGTCAGGTGTTACAGGCAAAGTCAAAACTTGATATAGTGAAAAATTAAAAAATCGTTTTC
This sequence comes from Teleiodes luculella, assembly GCA_948473455.1. Taxonomy (NCBI): domain Eukaryota; kingdom Metazoa; phylum Arthropoda; class Insecta; order Lepidoptera; family Gelechiidae; genus Teleiodes; species Teleiodes luculella. The sequence continues at coordinate 833 of CAOKYR010000274.1, read as the reverse complement.
CGCGTTATTTCGACATAAATTTCTTTTCTTTTTTTATCATCGATAGGTCTTGTCTATATCTTGTTCTGACGTAGGTTTCATTTGTGCACCCTTCCTGGGTCACGAGTTACAGGCAAAGAGAAAATTTGATATAGGGAAATACGAAAAAAAAAAGTTTCTCGCGTTCTTTCGACATAATTTTTTTTTATATTTTTATCATTGAGAGGTATGGCCTATATCCTTCTTTTGACATAGGTTTTATTCGTGCACCCATCTTGGTTTAGGTGCTACAGATGTATTCAGCTGAGACGAATTTATGGAGAATAATCACGTTTACGTATGTAAAATATACTTATTTATGGGCAAATCGTATATGGTCTGATAGAAAATACAAATATCTAGGTTTCCATATACAATTCATTGGAAGTTGCACCTTAGGAACAGGATGTGAGCAGAAAGAAAAGCCGGAATATTGCTGTTCCAAACTTGTTGGATTAATTTATTTTATTATTCGTATACAGGCTATGTTTCTTATTATACGATATTTTAATCGAAAGGCTATATCCTTAATATTATTTAGACATACAATTTGATGTGATATTTCCGTTTAAAACTTATATTTAGTCGGTTGAATTGGTACCGAAATTACATCAATGTTTGTATGAATATTTCTCGAGTAATTGTACATTTCCATGGCGTTATTTATGTTTAATGATCGTTTTGTGACCTGTTACACCATATTTAATCATTTTCGATCAGATTGGAGCATGTTTTAGAAATTGGAATCGCCGACCTTCTCAATTTGGTCGGGTTATCAAATTCAGCTAACTTATTCGGCTAACTTCACACCGCTT